>JAMBLF010001397.1:0-95689 GCA_030578115.1 Leucoptera coffeella | reverse complement strand
AAATTCTCGTAAATATTTCATCGCTATCAATGTGTCTCTGCCCTTAAGTAGCGGTGACGTGAATTCGGACTTTTCTCTTGGTCCGTTTTACGAGGTATTGTGGTATACAGGTGGTCCCTGATTAAGATCGTAGCAACGATAGCGGCTCTTTTAAACTATTGAAAAAATACAATCAAATTACATAATTCAATACGTAACGCTTAGACCGTGGCTCCATGTTTATTGGTCACTTCCTTTTCGGGTTTGTTGGTTCTAGACATGTACGAATAAACGGAAAAAGTACTGTTAGAAATACAAAAACTCTAAAAAAAGTAATAAAAATATGTCATTAATATTTGCGATTAAGCAGATACAGAGCGGTCTCGCTGACATTCGTCGTAATCAATAGTAATCTGTATTTTAAGTTTAAAATTTTGAAAGATAATGAATTGTTTATTATATGTTTTCAATAACAAATAAGAGAAAAAAGAAACGGTAATTTTTGGCTTATCTATAAATTGCACTGTACAATTAACTTTTGCCCTATCTACGGAGTTCCTGGTACAATTTAGTTTACCAAAATAAGGTCATTATCCTAAGTCACCTCAAGCTACATTTACATTAATCTAAGTAAAACTCAATTAACTTATCTCGTGCAATATCTTTCTACTTTATTACTGGACTCTCTACTTCGCAACTCTACTATTCAACTACCCATAAAGTCACACCTACGAAAACTTAATTTTAACATAAAATGAGGTATGCAGCTAACTTGAGATGCCTATTTTTCTCAGTCTCTGAGGTTCATCGGAACTCGGAGTAACTGGCCCACACTTACGAACCATTAACGATAGGGTTGCCACGCGAAGCCTACAATTTTCAAAGTTAAAGGAGAATTGATAAATTATACGATTACGGACTGAGCTATTCACAAGCGGATTTTTGATTTAGAAACCCTATTGAGGGATTAAAATTGAATTGGATATGTATTAACTCTTATGTGACTATAAAAATAATACAATATAGTCACGTTACACATGGTAATTGATGCTTGTTATGCAAGAGTTATGACTTGATTTATGAACATTGTAACAATAAAAAATATTTCATTGTGGAAAAATCGTGAAGAATTATACGGGGTTACTAAATAAATATACCAAGTTCTATTTAATAACATTCATTTAAAAATAATCTACATTTAAATGAAGCTTTGAATAAACGCAACCGTACGTACTGGTAATTTAAATACCACAGCTTTTTGAAAAGCGAAGTTATAAATGAGATGTATAAACGTATTAAATCAAACGATGGACTGACGATATTTCTCCTCCGTTAATTTGCCCATAAGTATACTCTTCAATCTACGATTCCTTTCGTAACCTTAAAAATAAAAGTACCATTTAGATGATTCATCCAATAGTTGGTTTGTGTGTGATTATTTTAAAGTTTGATTCGTTTTATGGTTTTATAAATACTGTTCTATTTAAATAATAACCTTTCGATGTTTCGACGAATTATATCGAACAGTATTGGTTAATGATGAACGATAAGAGGTTTATTTGCATAAGGAATTGCATAGGCCATATGGATCAGATTACTAATATGGATTTCTAGAATTTTCGAATTGATGAATAAGATAAATGAAGGTCATTTCTAATTCAATATATGTATGACGTTATTTAAACTACAAATTTTGGTTTATTAAATATACGATGCCCGTAACAAACCACAAGTAGCTTTAATTGCCTCATGCGTGTATGATCAATCTTCATGTAAGTGTAAGTAATTTTCTCTATCTATTAAATACCTATTAATGTGGCATTCTTCAAATAGAACCACTTTGGCTCATGCTACCTTAGAACGTTATTAGTATAAATTTCCTTTTCTAGTTTGCAAGAGACTACTAAGGGACTAGATGTCAAAGAAAGGTAACAGGAGATGGTTTAGCAACATGGCGCCAATATTAATACCATCACGTATGATAGGCAGGATTCCTCACGATGTTTTCCTCACCGTAGTATTCAGTACATTTCGCAAATGTTTAATATACAATTATAAATAAATTTACTCAAAATACCGGCACAGGCTAACGGCAAGCGCCACATTAAATACCTTTGTCGTATTATTCCGTACGTATGTAAGGCCAGATGTGAGTTAACACACCTTAGCAGCCCTAGGGCTATGGGGTCGAAGGGCGTGCCACTCAGATGGGCAGGCGTCGCCGTAACCCTGTTTACCTGTGCTAAAACAAAAGCACCTTGGTAGGGATTTATTAAAGTTTTTTTTTACTGCGCAAATAAGCAGGTTGTATGTGACCTTCATGGTCGAGTAAGATGGAGGTTCGGACCTCATTGGTGTTATTTGTTTGAACGGTATTAGGTTTATTGGTTTTATACTTTGTAGTTTTATATTTGAATGATAAAATGTACAGTAACACATCCGTTATAACGACATACTTAAACTTTGTAATTATGTGTTTACATTATAAATTATATACGTAGTCACATATTCATTATTATAACCTTCTTGTTCGATAAAGTTTCAAGTTAGTCTACGATATAAATAAAAAAATTCTAACAGTTTTCAACATAATTTAGGTGGTCATAGAATTACTACCTCCGCAATCACGGAGATGGTCACGCGATCCCCTGACTACCCCATAAGGTTTGATGGTGATCAATGTGTATATCTGCATTTATTCTCAGCATAAGTTTAAGTATAAAACTATGGCACTCAAGTCTATTTAAAAGGGTTAACTGTCAGGATTCTTATGAGTAAGTTTTCAAAAGCACCTGTTCCTTTTGAATGTATATTTCTGGCTCGTGGGCGGTTTAGTGATTAAGAGCCTCTTTAGTTAATTGTGGTTTGTTCAAACCGTACCTTTCTCACGGTTTCCGCAAGTCTGGTTTAATATCAGTAGTTTTATAACGGTGAAACTTGCCCCTGTAGTTATGTTATAATACGTACAAATTTTGTTAATTATAAGTGAAAAAATGACTGGGTTGGGGTGTAAAATATGGCCATAGGTTGTCCAATGTATGCACATAAATTATTTGGATTAATCCAAATTGGTCGTAAATATTATAACGATGTCTTAATAAAATAAAGAATATTATTGTGTGTACACATTATTTGTACAGCCTAATATTGAGAAAAATACATATCCTTTAATAATAATTTTAAGTAAGAAATGACGGAAATAATAGATTTTATGGCTAAATCATTATTTACGATCTTAGGAAATACTACATGAAATCAAAAATATCAAATCAATGTTTACACATCTTCAGCTACGTTGTATATATAAGTCTCATTTTACGACATCCATGACATTCAAGAAAAAATATTACATATAAATATATTTACAGAAAAAATATTACATACAATTATTACATATATATTAACAGAAAAGTCCCTAAACCTAACTTACAGAAACCCAGTTTAGAGTACACGGTGTAACTTCCCCAGGAGCGTTGGTACGTTACCGGCTACATTCGCCATACACAACCTGTTACCGCAACCTTCAGATCTAGTATCGTCTTCTGTTACACGTGAACCCGTATCTTGCATCCCTGTCTCACTCCCAGGGGTCAAGTCAGAGCATATCATGGTAATGATACTTAAACACATATTTAAAGTGAGGGATTTTTTAGCAAAAAGTTCGCTTGTGTTAAACCTTTTTGCTACATTCTTTTGAGTGTATTTATAACGTTACAATAATAGATACATTACAGGTTATTGAATAAGATTCAAATTACTTATTTATATTACAATGATGTATTTATAAATAAATCAAAACGTTGAAAGAACAGGTAACATTTATACGTTATGACGAAATTTTAATTTAATATAGAATTACACAACTGTTGCTAAATAATAACAGACAGAGATTCGGACGTCTCAATGCGAATACCTCAGTATACTCCTTTTTAACCTTGTGAACCATTTAAGCTGTATACTGATTTTAAGACAATAGCAATTCCAAATAATAGTAATGTTTTCTAACAACATCTCCCTTCACTGTATATCAACATCTCGAATTGTAACCTTAATTGTTTTCATATATAAACAAGACGATCTAAACAAATGCAGTCCTACAGTAACCAACCTAGTACCCGTTTTCTGCAAACTCATAAATCAACTCGGATAACCCAGTGTCAATATTTAACCTAACTTCTGTAGCGTTTACTTAGCCAGTGCCAAGTCAAGACTAATTTTAATGATAAATAGGATTAGTTCACAGAAAATTAGTTACGAGTGTGAACTGTAGGTTGTTGTGTGAATTTGCCGTTGCCATGGTAACACATTATGTAACAAAGTTGCTTGTTACGTTGTCGGAAATGGGCGTGTCTGAACGTGACATTTGTATCTATTTTATTCTATTTGTATGTTTAAATTTTGTTTATTTGTGGTTAAAGTAGTAGTTTACTATCAGATACACGACTTGCTAAAAAGGTGTCGTTAGAAGTATGTATATCTGCTGAATGTATATGACGAGGTGTATTTGATGTCATAGGAGTGTTTACATATGGATGTCAAACCAGTGACTTTAGTTTACTAGCTTCGGAAAAAAGGCGATGAATGATTTCTGCCTACCCTTCTTTAGGGACGTGATCTAAATGAAGGTATTAAACAGGATCAATTCAATTTTCTTAAAACCCCGTAATTAAATGTCTCACTTCTCTCTATATTAAACGAACGTTGTTTGCACAAACTGTGGAACATCGGTAATAACAATAATGCAGTGCGAGCGAGCAATTTAGATAGTTTAATGGCGCCTTAAGAGATAGAATGGATGCTCTTTATGGACTAGTTGACTCATCTTGACAGCCTTGTAACTTTAGTGATGGTTATTTTAACATATATTCCAGATTAATTTTGCGGGGGTACTATGGTTTGACTATATCTTCTTAAAACAAGAGTCTTTTGCTGAGATAGACACAGAGCATAGACTTTATCTTTTAAGTTTGGAATCACTTTGTTCCAGTGACTTTTTTGTTTATTGTTCATTAAATTTCATTAATGTACTTTGAATGTTGGTTACATTTACACAATTTTAATAATAATAAAATCCAAGAAATTGAAACATTTTAAATACAATAATTTATATTTACAAGAGTTTTAGTCAAATCTATTATTAATCTAACAAAATTTATTATAATACATTTTAACAATCTTAACAGTAAATTAACAAAATGTTTAAAAAATTATTATTATTTATTTAAATATAATATCTCTTTAGAAACTTTACCAACATATCATATACCGAAAAACTTATATGAATCTTATTCCATAGACCATCCAAAAGCAGAAGAGGCTGTCCATAGTATCCCTCCAATATGCGAAAATGCATCTTCATAAAGATAACACCCAAGAAGCCTCCATCCGCACGCGGGACAATGCCCAATTAATAACGAGACCGCAGATACCTCTGCACTCGGGACGAGTTCTTGAGAGGAGTCTTTGGTAAATATAGTAGGATTCTATAAATTTATTTCAATGTGTTTTCAATTCAATGCTTTTAAATAATTAGAAGATTTCTTGTGCTAGCTGAGACATAAAAGAATGCAAACTAGCTGCCATTCTTTCCGGTTTGTCGTATGGGCTACAAAGCTGTCACCAATGTTCCATAAAGCATTATAACCCTAATATTCATGCTAAGAGTGACCTTGAAGATTATATCGTCTCCAAGGTTCTGTTCATCCCAAAAGGGATTGTATGTAAAAGAAACGTGTCAAATTTGTCAAATTACGTAACTATAATGGTAACTTTATTCCTGGAATTCATACTAAGATACTAGGGCTAGTGTAGTATACGTATAATATTATCTGGGGTAAATGCAATATATATATATATATATATATATATTGAGCACGGGGCTAGCAACCAACTACCTATATTTCATCACAACTGTTTTGCACGGAACGAAATTTTCTCTGTATGAAGTTATATATACCACAAAAGGGATTAATGCATTGTGTTTGTGATGAACATATTTGGTTCTTTCTTTTCATGTACAAATTTACTCCCATATTCTGTAAAATATTTTTATTTTTATTTACTCGTAAGATACCACCCTTATTGGTCCTAGCTCAAGTGGTGAATTTAAGATGCATCAGTCAATTATATTGGTGATTGGCCAATTTACTCCCTATGCCAGTTAGCAACTATGTTAACAGGAACATACCATTTAGGATGGCCTTTTGAGACTTGAACCTAGGCTGCCTTATGACCTAACGTATTGTGGCGACTCTTGGTACAGAATCAAAAAGTACATAGTTGTACCTTTATGATATATTTATAGTATATTTATGAGTAGTATAGTATGAATGATAGTAGATTGACAAAAGGAACATAAGTAATAGTTGTAAGGGCGGTTCCGTAGCGGCTTGACGCCATATTGAAAAAGGGTGACTTTAGAAGTAACATAACCGCCGAGTGTGTATCAGGAGGTGTATGAGCGTCAATGAAGCGAAAGTTGTATGTCAGGATAGGGATATAGGGTACATGATCACTACCTACCCCTCTACTGGAAATCAGGAGTCAAATATATGTTTAGGGTACATGCATTTATATTAAAAAATATTAGAATTACACAATGAATGTATGTTATTATTAACTAATTTTTTTTTTCCTTTCTGCTGATTCTTGACCACTTAATATTCACAATTGCTGAAGAACTTTAAGTTCACATTATTTTCGTCTGGTCACCTACGCAATAAGTACACTAAAGCTTACAATATCGATTGCAGAGTATTTGTTTTCGTAGATAGAAGGCGACGATTTGTGATATCTTGTATTACCTTCAATGTAGGTACTATATCCTACATGAAATATTCTGAATAACTTCATGTATGCACTGAGATATAAGTAATACGTATGTTAGGCTTTTCATTCGCAACTGATTAAATAATAATTTTTAGAAATTTCCATTCCTGTTTATCATCTTGTATGTATATTATACATATAATTTATTTATTACTTTTTTATTGATAGCTTCACAATATTAGTTCAGAAGCTTTCACAGGCATATAATACCTAGAATAATACATTCTACACAAACACAAGATATTAAATAAAGCACTAAACTCTACTTTAAATGTCACTTTCAAAGTCTCTACCTTTTTGTATCTTTTCAAGAGAATCCCTAGAAAAGTATTATGTCACATACTCCTAAATATCGCAACATTGTTTGTTGAGGGCCACTTGAGAAGTTCCGAAGCACGTGCTCCCATTAACAGGCAAGTGATAATCAAAGTGGAAGGGACGCCGAAATTTTGGGCACTTCTTGTGTAGGACTTGGTATGAAGGAGCTTATATTATAAGTATTATATGTGGGTTATAAGAACAAATGTATGATTATCTTCACTTATACGTCATATAAGATAGACAAAGGATTATACTCATGAATATGTCTAACAAAGCTTCGAAGACAATTTTTTTATTTCATCTTAGTTATTTGTATAATATATACGGTTTGGTTTTAAGCCTTTTTAAGGATATATTAATAGATAATAAGAACACGCTAGTATCATTGCGTACATGATATAATAAATGTGAAAAAAATAAACATGTGACTAAACAAAGGGCCAAGTAAGTAAGTAGTAATAGGACTGTAAAATCGTAGAACTGTCATGGCAACACGTCATTTCAGTGTTGCCAGTTAAGCAATATTTTTCAATAAATCGAAGCTCTCATCGGGTCAAGCACAAACCTTTTGCATTTGTCATACAAGCAGTAAATAAAAGTCGGGCCAAAACTTGACGCAAGGAAGCGGCCCCATTGTTAAAACGTACTCATAATTTTTCTCGTAAATGTTTATTTTGAACCTTGTCCGACAAAAGTGGCGGTTTCTGACCCGTAGGCATTTTTTTGCTATTTTCTCAATAACCATCAAAGTGGACGGGTTAGGTGTTCGTGAAATATTAAGGTGTTAAACTAAGAGTGAATTTAAACATACTGATTGATCAGTAATATTTATCATCTCTATATAATGTTCCCACAAAAAGCAATTTAAACTCTGGCGATTTGAGTCAGAAAAACGTTCTAATTACGAAGTGTTTTACATGTTTAAAAATATAGTAGAAAAGAAGGAAAGCATTTTATTACACTTTTCTTTAAGCAAATGAATTTCAGCTATTCAGAATCTCAGAAGATAGCATATGTGATCTGTATCACTATAGAGACAAGTTATTTACTGCACAATGCCATAAAACTTTAAAAGCAACCTAAACTTCTATTACATAACTCTGAAATAATGGCAATTGTTTACCATACATATACGACTGTACACATTTCTACTTGCAACTTACGACGTTTGAACACCAATAACCTAACCTCCATTTAAGGCCACTCTTTCCCACCACCAAAAACTAAACCCAACTAAATGAACATCAGAAAACACCGCCTCCTGACGTAAAAGGCAAACACGAGGCAGGTGCCACATTCAACATTCTATAACCAATTAGTACACTTAACTATAACTAGAACGGTGTAAACACACCCGGTTGCTTTGTCGACGAAATTAGTAAGGTTCTGCTAAGTGCTACCCGATCCTTGTTAAAAAGTTAAGTTAACAAGCTCGTTGGCTTAAACTGTTGCCAGTTGCAGGAAGAAGTGACGAAGGGAGAGCTTTAAGTTAGGAATTAACAGAACATAGGCTAGAACAGGGCTTAGGACCGTTATCCTTGGGATAGTCTGAGGTTGAACTGGCTATATCTGCAATTGAGTAGGGAGTGATATGTGGTCATATTGAAACCATTTTCAACTAGATAGTAACATGGATGACACTCAACGGAAGACAGACGAGTCCATCATGCATATTACTCAATAGACTTATTGTTGTAATAAATCTACAAATTAACAAAATCGCAATAAAGTAGCTTATATTCGATTCTTACGCGTTTCTTTAGCATTCATGTTTGGTCGTCGGTTATATTTATTGATCAATACATAAAAAGTATCTATTTCTTAACTATAAGTTGACTAGTCCCCTTAACGCAAGTTTTAAATAAACTCACCAAGGGGATATTTCAATTGGTGTAATAGGTCCTAAATATTATAATTATTATTTCTACGTATAAAGGTTTCATTACAAGTAAGACGAAAATTGCGGACGTAATCGATAGATCTCTATTATTTTACGTCTAAGCAGATAGGTACAATTAAATCGGTTAATAAATTTATTAACAGATTGAGTTATGATCCCCTCAGGAGTAAATATTGCTAATAAAATATATGGATGAGCTACGCTTCGATGCTAAGGGTATTAGAAGCATTTGGAGCTGCGAGAGAAAAGGTGTAAGTCAATAAAGTACAAAAAAGTTTCCATGAAATTTTCTTAGAAATTATATACATATAAATTCACGTCTTTCAATCCCATTTCGAGTGGACCAAAACTAGGAGATATAACATTTCCTTGGTAACTTTTTTTTGGAATTGCTATTAACATAGATATTTTGATTAAGAATGTTACATGTGCAGGTAATTACAGTTTGTTAATTAATAAGTATGCATTATCCCATTCGGTCTGCTGTTTTATCTTTATGAAAGTGTTTTGAGTGTTGAAAGCACGAACACAAAACCCAGCTAACAAATAGTTACATCAATACATCCTATTTTTTATGTTTCACGAATGATAGCTGTATCTTACCTACACAAAAATGCAATCTTACTATTGCATATTACTTTATAAAATACGTTCAAACATAAGTAGTACTATACCTACATTCTTTTATAACTTATTAAAAAAATTCCACCAACCAAAAAAACTGAAAAAGTAAGTTACCCCCTTGATTGTTTAACGCAATCAATTCATTCGAAGGCAATTGATAATGCGGTTTCCTTTGTCGACCGGCGCCGACGTGTACCACAATTTGCTTAAGGCTCGACCACCTCTGCCAACCTAATTTTAATGGCCCCAACAATTTATAAAAGGATACATAGCTTAGACTTATGATGATAGTATTTATGAGCTGGATAATGGTGTGGATACGGACTTTTGTTTAGATGTTTTAGAGAGCATGGAATTATAGGAAAGAGATAGATTTCAAAGATCTACCGTACTCAAACCGTACGTAGTAATTATAAGTTTTTTTTATGAATAATATGGCAATTATTATACGTTGTTTTCTAAGTAATCATACGCAACTGAGTATTTCAAAGCCCAAATTCTGTATTTGCTCTTTTTAGACCTAATAATAATATATTTTTACGATTTTTTACTTTCAATAACACAAAACATACATTCAAATTTATAATGAGCTAATAATATCTAACAGGGACCACTTTCTTATCTACGTAAATACTTTAACCAAATAACGAAATTCATACACCTGAGGCACGTTAGAGCTTTTAAAAATAGCTCAAAGCTCGACTAGGATCGCGTAGGTGTGTCGTTCATGAATGACGCAGGAATTGATTCCTTGCGGCTTAGCGGCCAGTACGCACGCGCAAGGCTTTGGTATAGACGGACACGTATGTTAAATGAATTTTTGGTCTTTAAAAGTAACTACATTTACTGTACTGAAGATTTTATTTATGAAATATTTATAATTAAGAAAAGTTTATACAGGACACCCGTAATACTTAGAGTAGCACTCAGTGATTTGCAAATTTCTGTATTTGTTTAATCTGAGGTGTAAGTTATTAATAGCGACATCGCACCAATTTATTTTATCTAAATACTCATGTCAGATAGTTTACTCTTGGTGACATGTAGTTTCGATATAGTTGTGGGTGGGCGCTAAGTTATATGTATTTTATCAATTTAAACCATATTTATATTGTTTTAAGCCCCTTTGAACCATTAATGTTATATTAATTTTTATATATTTGTAGTAATATTAATATACCACTGGAATATTCTTTGCGTCAATAAGTTAATTTGTAAACTGCGCTATCATTGAGTAAGAACGGTAAAAACATTCTCGTACTTCGTAAATGTATTAAAAAAATTTGCAGTCGTTTGTACTGCAGCCACATCAGTTAGCTTTGCGTCAACTTACGTGTAACATTCTGAAATGTTGTGGTTGTGAAAATACAGAAAAACTAACTCAAAAGTTCATACTAACAATCAAACTAATAATTAATATTTACAAAACTCACAACAGTTAGAAATGTAAGTAACATTACTATTAACATAATTATTTAAAACTTTATCACATATTTATTTTTAATCGATCTTTTGTTTGTATGAATGTTTATTAATTCATAACTATTGTTCAATATTTCATTCATAATTAATCATTGCATACAAACGCAAAAATAGCATTTTAATAAATTCTTAATCGTTATATTACATGTATTTTTGAAACATTACAAAAACACAAGGATATTATTTAATATATAGTTTCAATGATTAAGTGGACTAAGTTGTAATACAATCTTAGATATTATGGCAGTTTCGTTATTCAGCGTAATTTCAGCGCAGGTTTTTCAGCAATGCAGGTGCATGCAAGTTTAATACAAAACTTTGTGCTTAGCTTTGATTTTCCCGAGTATTGCTTTCCCTTGTGGATATACAAACTAATGCTGCATTACCACAATCGTTGAATATGTCAATGATGAATAAAATAGAATTGATTTTATTAATTATTTGGTACGAGTACTCGTACCTATATATATAATATGTTTATTATATGGTGATCAAGCTTTTCATTTATTTCCAATGCAACGTGTAAATTAGTAGACAACTAACTATATATGTTTATTTGTGATAATGAGGAATAAACGATTTAAAGTCACATCCCCTTTTCTCCAGACAGTTAATACAACACAACAGTTAAGAGGTGTCACCGTATACATACGATAGTTATAGCTTGTCCCTAGTAATACCACGATAATAAATAGCGGAAATGATCCTTACCTTTCGTTTTTTTCTGTTATTCTTTAGTTGGCATAGGACTATAAGCATTGAGGTTTCAAATTATTTCATCCAACAAACTTCAACCAGTGCTAGTATAGGATTTAAATCCTAGTTAGCTGCATTTCATTCCGAATGAAAGAAATTGTTTCTCTCTTTCTCACGGTCTAAAGTTTGTATCGAAATTTACGTAATGAAAAATGTAAGTCAGACTACAGCTGATTTGGAGGTTATGTACAAGTCTCATTTGGCAAAAACCTTCGGAACTTATGCTTACGCCTGAAGTAGACATCGGCTAACCTATTTGGCCGTGTTCCCAACAGACAGTTACATTACATAACGAAACATAAACGTCACGACTGAGGTCTTTTTACGGTACGGAAGTTCAAATGACTTTTGTCCTCGTCTGAGGTTTTTAAAATTCAAAGCATACGTTTAGCTAAGAGCAACTAACGTGAGTTATGATCGCGAATCGTCGATGTAAACACTAAACTATTCTAAGAAAAATCTAGGTTTCTTATTTTGACTTTACCATACCAAAACAAAAACATGAAAACATGCACTTGTACTTCCACATTACATATATAAAGTATGTTGTAATAAGTTTAAAATAATATTACATTAAGCAGTTGGAATTTTAGATTTTTTCATCAAAACAGCTCTATTACGAATGACGATAGAACCCATAGACTTTCTATCACAAACTTTGAATCAGACGATAAAGTCAATGATCTAGGATACATACAAATACTCGAGACTTTCAATCCCGTTTGGTGTAGGCAGAAACGTCGGCGACGCATCACCTTATATACATAGCAAATCTACCGGACTTATGACGGTGTTGTTAATAAAATATAGTGGGCTAAGGTGCCAATCCATCACCCATTAGATTCTTTTATACCCTAATTCTTGACCCAAATGATCATAGAAATAATCTGAGGTACAATACAGCCAGTAAGGTGCTTGAAGTTTACGCTCAGTACCTAGACCGTTGTACGGTATATGTATCTATAGGGTGGTGTGATATCACACCATTGGCGTGTCGCCAGGAATCCGTATCGATCGACAATTATGGTGGCCGACACAAACAACTGTTAACAGAATACGTACGTACATGAAGTTTAGTTCATTGGTAATTCACTAATATTTGAAATTGTTTATGAAAATTAACAACAATGTAACATTATAGAAAATGATCATTCTCAGAAACCGAAAAAAAAATAGTTTTTGCTTCTTTATTCATAATTTAATAATCAACCGGTTAATATTGAAAATGGTTATTTACACATTAGAATATCATCTTTAGGATTTATTTTGCTTGAGTAAAGCAATACAGATTTGCCAAAATCGTTCATGGTAGCAATGGTAAGTCTTTGCTTACCCTGTTAGGGAAGTAGGACGCTTGCATAAGTGTATCTGTTACATTAGGCTAAAACTGCCGAGTGCGATTAAGGATGTATTAAATGCCAATGAAGCAAAACTGTTATGTCACCATTATCTAGAACCTATAGCTCCGTAATCACTGCTTACCTCTCTATAGGGAAACGGACGTAATTTCTATGTATGTGTTACATCAACCGGCACCACTAACAACGGTCTTTACTGACCTTACTCAGCTCAATCACCACCCATGGTACAAACTCACCTATTCCTATGATCCTACCATACATTATCCAACTATAGATCTATACATATCCTATGATCCTTCCAGGGCAGCCCCCCCTGAAGGAGCCCCGGGTGCCCCCGGCATGCCCCCAGCGGAGCCCGAGATCGGCCCCGACGGGGAGATCATCGGGGGACCCAGGACCATGCAGCAGATAGCAGCCCAGCGGCGCCTCCAGCAGACGCAGGCGCAGGTGGATGAGGTAAGATGTTGACTATTAGGGACTATTACATGTGTTTAGGGAGGTGAAGACGCTGTGAGCGGAAATTGTGTATGAAAGGTTTGTCAATGAAGCGAAAACGGTTTACGAAAATAGAGAGATATGGTGATTCATGATTTAGTTGAGCCCTGTATAGAAAGATGAGCGATGTAGTTTTTGTATATACGAGTCTACACAGATACACATTCCACACAATTTCCTTTAAAGAAGTAGTAAATACTTTTTTCGTGCATTTATATGGTCATATAACGCTATTAAAAAAAGAAATTACCAAGTATCTATACTTAAAATTTGGGGTGGGATAACTATTATGGTTGTAGTACTACCAAATCTCATGTAAAGTATTTAGTTGTACGTAGTCAAAGACTGAACTACCGTAACTTTACCAAAAGGAATGAACGGTATATATTTATTAGATTAGATATTTTATTAACTAAAAATATTATTTTCAACTTCATATAAAAACCTTTTTTTAACCTATTCAATTTATGTATTATTTTCAACTTCAGGTTGTCGACATAATGAAAACGAATGTCAACATAGTGCTGGAGAGAGATCAGAAATTATCAGAATTAGACGATAGAGCAGGTTTGTTACATATTTTATTTTACTATTACGTCCCAGAACACTACGTTGTTCATAGAATCTTTACATTAAAGAAGTGCAAGTTAAAAGTAAACAGTTTTAATAGTTGAAAAGAATTCCTGGACTGAAGAAAGGCGTTGTTAGAATTATATAATAAGTACCAAATATACTGAAATTTGCGGCTGCTAATAAGAAAATTAGTTTGTAAAAACCATGAAAAATTACGAAACCATTAGCATTAAGTACAAAATTACTCAACCTTGTGATTCTCTTAATACTAATACTGTTTGGAGGAACAATAATGCTCATTTTAATGTCTTCTTTATGACACACTTAATTCCAGACGCGCTGCAGCAGGGTGCATCCCAGTTCGAGCAGCAAGCAAAGAGTTTGAAGAATAAGTTCTGGCTCCAAAATTTGAAGGTATGTTGTATGAACTTCGAATATTAGTGAAAAAATTGTTTATTTAAGGTGGCACAAAGATCAAAGGTCATAAGCGACTACCTGGTATACAGTAATAAAGTTACAGATATACGTTAATACCATTGAGACTTTTACCAGAATTTATTCAATATCATGTTACAGCTAACATAATATTACAATTTCAGATGATGATTATCATGGGACTAATCGGCCTGGTGATAATAGGACTACTGTTTGGTAAGACCGGGTCAAATCACGATAAATTTATAAAGATAAGTGATTACCTTTATTTTGCCCCGACGTTTCGACCCAGTTGCATAGGCCGTGGTCGCGGGAAGACTAGCCAGCAAGCTAGACTAGTGGCAAGTCCGTCTCAGCTAAAATGTCTGTCTACCCTCACAATTGGAATTTTTGTTAATTCATAGCACGACACACTACACTCAAACTATCCGAAGACACATCCGCAGTTACGCCACGCGAATATAATCCCATGATTACCGGTTCCCATGTTTCTGACAGCCTAAAACCATCCTCACGATTGAAATTATTGGGATGTTTTTTAATTTCAATAGCCTCACGAACAACCCTGGGATAATAATGTTGTTCCGTGGAGATGATTTGAGGCTGATGTAATTCAATCCAATGATGGTTTGAACCAGACATCAGGTGTTCCGCTATCGCTGACTTTTGTGGTTGCCTATTCTTTACAGCTGCTATGTGTTCCTTGACCCGTTCCTGGACACTTCTTTTTGTTTGGCCAATGTAAACTTTACTGCAACTGCATTAAATTTTATAAACACCCGGGTTTTGAAAAGGGATAACATCCTTCGCGCTCCGTAATTTGCTTGCTACTTTGAATACTGGTTTAAAAACGGTGTCAATCGAATACTGTTTTAAGATTGCACCTATTTTGTCCGTTATTCCTTTAACATACGGTAGAAATGCCGGTTGTCTGCGTACAATTGCATGTTTATCCCTCTTTGGTTTCACCGTGAGACCTGTCGTTTTGTAACCATTTTTCTTCAGCACCTCCTGGATGTGAGCCAGTTCTCCGCTCAAATGGTCAGGGTCACACAGATCATATTCCCGGTTTACCAAAGTCCTCACTACAGACTGCGTATGACGTGGGTGGTGATGTGACGTGGCGTGCAGGTATCTATCCGTGTGTGTAGGTTTCCTGTGTACAGAATGCGCCAAGGTTCCATCCGATCTGACCATTACTTTTACGTCTAAAAAGGCCTAAAAAAGGTCTAAATTATATAATTATATTCAATTAGAAAAAACTACGTGATGATTGTTTATGTAGCGTGAAGAACGGAAGAACATGTATGAGAAGGTTAATGGCTGTGAGTGAACAAGTGAAATTTGTCTAGGTTTTTCAAAGTGACACTGGATAGTATCTGCCCTTAGGGAAGTACAGGCGTGAATATATGTATGTACCTACCGTGTTAATCTGGGGATTGAAAAGATACTAAGAAGCGGACATATTTCTCTGCCTGTCTTTTTGTTCACGCCTTCTGGTATGTTAAACTTATTTGAAACTAAAACACTAAACTTAATCAATATTTATCTCATATTTCTAGACCAGTTTAAACCAAATATTTACAATCTACAATATACTATGAATTCATAAATTTACCAAAAATTACATTGCAATCTACACTACAATTATTGATCACAAACACTACAGTTTACAAAATTATACGTAACAGAAAACTCTCCTACCCTTAAATGCATGAAATTGGAATGTAAATGTTCTTCTATGTGTAGTGAATCTTCTGTAGAATCAATGTGTAATATCTGTCTATCTAGGCAATACAATGGCCCTCTCCATTTCTAAAATAGATTATTTCCATGCACGAAAAATACCCTCTGTTACAATATGTTCAGGGTCAATAAATATGTATAATAACAATGGTCAGGTATTTATAGGGACAATTTTACTTTGAATTTCATGGGTGTTTTAAAAAAGGATATATCTTATATTGTCATATGATATCACGTTTTTCTGTAAAATTTGATATATAAATGAAAAGGGGATAAAATGTTTAAGCTATGATGAGAGTCAATTATCAATCAATCAATTGATCAATCAGCCTATGTCAGTCTACTGCTGGACGTAGGCCATCCCAAGGATACGCCACAAAACACGATCACCCGTGGCACTATTGAGAGTACTGTATCGGATTTTAATATAAGAGACAGATGAACTCATAAAATATAATGTAATTTTGTAATCTTATTGTATTGTACATGTTTATCTGAATTGGCAAACCCTCTCAAAATTCTCTACCATGGAATTCTTAGTAAACCAAGGTGAGAATACCGCTTTCAGGTGATAACATTAAACAAATGTTTGGCTAGTTCGCTACCGTGGGACGCCATCTGTTGCCGATGTGACTGCGGGTGTTTCTAACGTCGCATCTAGTGTCAACAGTACGGTGGCACCGGCCCTTAAGCCTTGTAAGTTATGGTTCAAATGTGATATTCATATGAAAAGAAGTGCTAAGGCAATAAAGATTATAGCTTGATATAGTCATTTATTATGAGAAAGAGTAATGAATTTGATTGTTGGACAGTCGAACCTTGAATTTGATGACAAAATTAGTTTAGTGTATTTGGGTTTTGCAAAACGAACGTAAAACGCTGAAAATGATGCTATATGACTTTGTTGTTTACTCTCTGATGAAGAGAAGTATGAGTAGCAAAGTATATAAAAAGTTGTGATGTAAGAGCTCAAACCTCTAAGCTGAAACAAAGTTGCTTTTCTATTGCATGAGATATAATTTGAGTTAATACTGATACTACAAACGCTGTTTACGTGTCAAATAATTCTAGTTATACTTCGCTTATCTTTTACTTTATCCTTTTTGTATCCTGCTTATATGTATGTATTCTGAAAAGCACAATTATGCATGCTTGAAATAGTTGTCTTAGATCATATTATTTTCTTCTATTGATTTTGTTCGCTTTTTGTTCGACTCTATTTATGATGACGACGCGATATGTTTTTTTGCATGGCATGCACTTTATTTATTGAATAGTTTGAAATGTGTAGTTTACACTGCCTTTCAAAGTAACCCTCAAAGAAGTACACTTTCTAAAGCATTATATTAAAAACATGATCACTAACCATCATATTTTTCGCATTACTTTCACCATCAAACATATACGAGTACTTACATATAATTTTATAATGTAAACATTGAATGCATTTTTACTATTTAACATATAATTATAATACATTTATATCTTTTTTATCCATACATGTACGGTTGTTAATTGTTTATTGCTTTAAAATATTTTAAATATATTAATACATTCTCTTAATATTTTCAGGAAAATACATGTAAAAATTCAAGTTTTCTTCATCTTGGTTACACTGCAACGATAAATACTATTATGAAATTTATATACATACATGCACGTTTAAGCTACCACACTCTATGTATAATAAAAGACTATTACTATATAATTAACTATTTTTCGTAAATAAGTGTTAAATTATTTATCATTATTTCAGAAATATACTTTAAAATGTCAGGTTTTCTCACTATGTGTAAATATTTCTTGTTCAAAAATGGCACAAATCAAAAACCAACTGTATTGTTATATCCAATATTGATTTAAAAAAAAGAAAAAGCAAAAATTATGTAGAAAATATAATTGCTTTTATAACTAGTAAATTGTTAAATTTATCAGATCTTATGAATCGATTTATTGACCAACTACTTACATAGCGGCTTACAAATAGTAGTCCATGATTTTCAAGTAAATTTTGATTTTATTATTAATATATGTATAATAAATAAACATTTTCCATGGTGAAAGGACCATGGTTAAATTAATTGGCTCAATCACTTAAAAACAGTGACAATAATGACTATTAGGAATATGAATGTAGAGACGATTTTGTTAGTATTTGAAAAAACAGAATAAAAAATGTAATTTGTTTTCAAAACCTTTAACTATTTATTGTAATTGCATACCTATGAATCGTATTTCAGTGCCATATATTTAAAATTAAATGCAGCTTTATGAATTAATTTTCCAATGAAAATTAATAGAATAATGAAATTCAATTGAAAAATGAAAAGTCACCCAAATAAGATATTTCATTTGTTAAGAGATCATTTGCGATATTATTAGTTAATAATGAGAAAAGAAAGAAAAGATTTTTATTGTATAAACATTAGCCTCTAATAGTAGCTTAATATAAGAAGAGATGCATAGGCAAGGAATTGAAAAAAAAGAAACAAAGGTGAAATCTACAAACTCTTATGAAACTTATGAAAGAAAAACTTTGAGAATCGCTCTAACTATTTACTTCGTTGAGAACTAATATTGGGAATATAAAACTCATTAATTTAATTGTGCTGTAACGGCTTAACTAATATGCTGTCAATTATTTTAATTATAGAATCTATGTATAAATAGTTTATGCTTAAGTAAATGCATAAATATAATGAGTCAGGTTTGGGCATTCTATTTCATAGTAGAATGATGATAGGGTAGAATTTCTACCATGATTAATAACGAAAACTAGTAAAATATTAATTGGATACAAGATAATCCCCATTTTATACTTATAAACCTTAGTTTATTCGTAGTTAGTTAAATTTTGTCTTTTGCTAGATTGTTGAGAAGATTGATAGATTTTTATTAATTACAAAATCTTTGTTAGTTAATATACTATGTTTTAATACTTACTTAAAAACAAAAACAATATTTGTCTTTGTTTTTGTTAATACTAACCTGCCAGAATTATTTTAATATTTTTACCTGTATGCCCATAAAGCAACATTTCGGTGTACCTATTAAAAATACATTTATGTTAAAACATACCGTTCAATCATTAAATAAGGGTTTTTAGTGGGGTATTAAATCAAGGATTGTTGATTCTGATATTTTAGTAGTGTATACATAATCTTCTCAACAATTTAGTTCTAGTCCCTTGCTTAAATGAGTTGTGATCAAACGATGGTGCCATTGACAATATTCTTAGTTAACTATTGTTAAAATTATTGTGATTATTTACCTACTCCTTAGATTGCGGAATTGGCGAAACGTGATTCAGAATTAATGTGAGATATTGTGTAGCAGTCATTATTAGTATCTACTGTAGTCTATGATTGGTTATGAAAATATGTAAGCTTTAAATATTATGAATTAACATTAAAAGAACTAAAAATGTATTAAAATACTTAGGTCTAACCTATGTACTATATAATAACGTGGAATCGTTAAATAGATAGAGTGCATTTGATTCTATTAATTTTATTTAATTAGTTAGAACATTTGTTGATTATAAAGATCGTGTTGTTTTATTTCTAACTCAAACTGTCTACGTCAATTAAGATTTTGTTTTGTGACATACATTATGTTTATTATAAAGTAGTTTTACTGAGAAATAAATCATATACCATACAAATGTAGTTTTATTTATCTACATACAATAGCTTCACTATAAATGTTTAGATTGAAAAGGTTGTATACTCATAGACTACTTATACTTTTGTGGTTTATGCTTTAAACAAAAATACAATTATGTAAATCTCTAAATAAATTATTTAATTGAACTCATCCCACAAAGTATGTCAGTTAAACATTCACTTTTAATCTCCATAAACCATAACCGTTCTCTATAATATTCACGATCTCACACCTCCAGGAACTCATTAAACATCGGTGTCACAATATCACCCCATAAACCTTCCAACCTACATGTCTTACAGCACGCAACCTCATAATTTAATATTTAGCAACAACATCGATGCTAACGTGTTAATACTGCGGGACGGGAACAATCATTTTAAATTGATAAACTCCGTTCTTAAGGCTTCAAAAGCGTCTCAAAGCCTTTGGCGTTATGATAGTAAATTGTTTGTTAGGCCGAGGTAGGAAGAAATGATGTGAGAACCCTTTTGATAGTGAAGCCGCTATTCTGACTTACAGTAATGGCTGCCCAGCAGTGAGTAATGTGCTCATGTCATCCGAAGCTCTAAGTACTGTCGGGAATGATATTAACGGTGCGCAGTTTCGAGTGAGATGGAAAGCGAAGCAACGCTGTGAGAGCATCAGCAATTATGCCTATTAAGAAGTTTTATTGAAATTTGTTACCTGGATCGTGCAAAACTTTGATTTTGATGGTGATTCCTTGGCTCACATTCATTCAAGATCAGTTAATAAAGTATTTTGTAAAGATCAATCGAATGTATATTTTAAAGATTGATTTACAGGATCCAAACTTACATGCCAAAAGTGACTTTAACTTGGCTCCATAGTCAAGATACTGATAATGACAGATTATCACAGAAAAGAGTGATAGATTTGGACTTTATTTAACAATTACAAACTTCACTTGTTAAGTTTAACGATATTCACACATCTAGTTATACTATATCCCTACTAAAACTAGAACTTTTAAAGGACGATTCGTAACAATAGGAGTGGCTATAATTGAATCCTTTGGCAAAGCCGAGTGGAAGGCGAACAAACACTTGGTGTTCGGACACTCAATTTGTTCTCCGGTGGGAACTGTCGAGGGCAAGAGCGCGGCTTGGATTTCGACCTATCTGCTGGGCCCAGCCGCTGTGTTATGATACCAATGGGACATACGGGGTGGTGGTTTTGTGTTGTCGGGTCTTAAGAGGAATTGTATTAAAGAGAATTTCCAGGGACAAGTAATCAACTAACGATGTATAAATAAATGCAATAAAATGTCAATTAGATCACTTTTTTTTCACCATGAAACATCGTATCACAAATACTGATTGATATAAGAAGGCAATATTCCACTCTTGAAGCTGACGTATTATAAGACTTCTAAATTGTATTAATACGTTAACTATTGAACTACTTGATCTTTACCGAATGAAATGCTTAACGATAAAATTAGTTATTTTAATCACTAGACTAACCATAAAAATAAATATTAACACTAAGGACGCCTAGCACTAAACTTTAGTAACATGAAATAAAATACAATCTTCATTTAATACGCCTTAAAACGTAACCCCGTGCATCCCACCCACTGAGCTAGTAGATCAGCGCGCTAGCCCACAGATATTGAATTTAGTGTGAACACTCTGAGCATTATTTAATTGCACGTCAACGCCTGACTCGGCTGTCAGGTTACCAACTGATATGCAAGCACTGAACAATCGGTAACAGGGATACTGCTATAGATCCATAAGCTATACATACTATAGATTCATCTACGGCATCTATATACGGGTAAGTGCAGCGCAAAAGAGTAGGTAGACGAAAATCGTTTTGATTACATAGTTGTTGGGAATAAAGATGTTATTAAAGAAATAAATTAAATGCTTGATGACGTAATTATGATAAGCCTGTAAGAAGACGAGCCAGTAATCAGCTCAGTTATATTACTTTTCGTATGTGTCTTTGACTGTCATTTTATTTCTTTAATCACAAAACTAGATAATATTTACTTTAGTTTTTACGCAAAAGCAGATTAAAACTTACCTCGGTCTTTGCACCTAGGAACCTCTTATACAGATATAACAACCAACTGTATTTAAACTTTAAGACTACAGAAAATTATTGACTTCAAGTATGTTCATATAATGTAGATTTGTACAAAAGATTACACACTTGAGATACATTTACATAAGTATATTTGTAAAATTTGTATCTCCCTTCCTCCTATGTGTTTAATACCCAGCGTCACCTTTAAACCGCGGTTCAATCTTTGTCCATTCGTAATTCAATTTGTTTTGTGCGATATGACTGCGGGACTCGACCTCTTCGCCTGACAGTTGGCCTAATGGGCCTGTCAACTCATGCGATGGAACGCACAACTGTATTTATTTACACTGGGAACGAATCTCTGATTCACAACAAAGTGGAAAATATATTTATGAGAACGTATGATAGTTAAAATGTTTAAGATACTAAAAAACCACTGAATGAGCTCTTAGGTAAGTTAATTTGGGACTTGTATTAATCATAATAATCATAAAAGCGTTTATTCCCATCCACAAAACATACACAATGCGTTTAGAAACTAGCTTGTACGTTATTAATAAAAAAATATTAAGGTAAGGTAATAATTATTATAAAAAGGTAAAGAGAGATCACGGATCCCCATCTGTCCCGATCTTGACAATACTTTTTTATTGAAAATTCCTACATGTACAACTCATATAATCAATGACCAAACTGTAAAGCAGATTGACAGTGTTATTCTTAACTCTGTGTTGATGAGATTCGATTGGCGTTTAATCGGTCACGCTTCTGACTAGGCGTAGATAGCGGATCAAGTTGGTAACTAACTATTTGAGATCAATAGACAAGCGAATTCAGACTTTCCCGATACGTGAATCTCTGACTCTCCCACAAGGTATAGTTGCCGTGAAGTATGCATATTTATTGCTATTCTATTGCAAACTTTACCGTGATGTGACAAATAATATTCAGACTATATTGTCTACTTATAATCAAAAAATGCCTCTTACTTTTTCAAACTCTACTTCCCTTTCCAAGTGCCAATACCTGCAATATAACAGTTGTATACTCCACATATATAATAAAAAGTAACCACAAAAATTCCAATAACAAGTACATTTTATTTAGCTACCTACTAATCTTGTAACATTTGGATAATTGAACAATCAGTTCAAAGTGATCCGTGGATATTGTTTTATTCACACTTCCAGATAGCAATGTTAACATAACCAATATATCTTGACACCTATTTTGTGTAACTATGGATAATCTTCAAGGTTCACGTTATAATGGGTATTGTTACGTTTGAGACGGTATATATGGTTATATTACTGGTCAGTACGCGGTAGAAAATATAAGAAAGCATCGAGAGAATTATTTTAATGTATTTCGTGTGTTTTGAGATTGACGAAATGTTATGGATATGACACTCTAACCACCTTAACTTTTTATTATTCTCTTCTTAAGGTCACTAAAATTTTGATTTTGGATAGTTGCGGTTCTTCCTAGCATGTCGTAAGAGGCGACTAAGGGACAAGGGGTCATTGGAATGGTATTGGACAATGGGCTAGCAACCTCTAGCCAATGTTCCATTATGACATTGTAACCCCAATTATTTATGCTAAAAAGTGACCTAGGAGATATCATATCTCTATTAAAGAACATGAATGTGTATCTTATTATCACTCATATTAAGTACAAGAAAATACCTTACTTTAAGAGCCTTATCCAACATTTTCATTACTCCATGTAATCTCAATACAATAATGATAACTCTAAATCGGCTACTGATTTCGTGGTACGTGCCAGCAGAAACAATCTCAGGAACTGGATTCTTATAAGTTATTGGCTCAATCACCATAGGCATTATATGGGAATGCTCCCGTTCTCATACGATGAATATCTGGGCCTTACTTTCGTATAGTAAAAGTCTGTCAGACTTACCTTACTTTCGAAAAAAGGTAAAAGTGTGTTATATACTTCTAATAATATTATTTAGGACATTATAACGTCAATTGAACTAGCCATTCGCACAAGTCAAGGCAATCTTTGAACCCTTAAACTATTAATTCAAAGTCCAAAACCTCAACTTATGAGTTTAAACTAGAGTTATACCAAATTCGTAATAATAACGAATAAAAACAATTTCTTTATAAAAATGCACTATCACACGGACTTTAAACCCTCACTTCCTAGTCCTTAAGTCCCCCCATAAAGGTAAATTTAGTCTCCGCAGGTTCCTATTAGGGCTAAGTAGCCATGTTCAGTGCTCGGGTGAGGTAAGTGGCCGACTCTATAAAATTTTAGTGCCATTTGGGCAGCCAATTGTCGGGGTACCCGTTCCGGCGATTTCTGAATGCCTTATATTTTTATCGCTTCGTTTGCGCGTTGCTATGGAAACGCATAGTGGTATATTGTGAATTTGGACGCTAAGGTGTTGGAAAGACATCAAATTCAATGTAGAACTAAATTAATAGATAATAGGTAAAATATGATAAGTCTATATACCCATAAAGTAGTATAAAGGTGTGGGTATTGTATGGTCGTGACTGCTGACTATCTGGTTAAAAAGTAGTAAGATAACGAGGTTCATCTTCAGTTATAAGTACGTACTCGTATATGATCCAAACAACTAATGCTATAAGAATAATCCTATATACATACATCACGTCTGATTCCCTGTAGAGGGGTAGACAGAGATCACGGATTTGTCCCGATCCTGACAGACTACTTTAACTTCATTGTCGCTCATACATCTTCTCATATACACTCGGCGGTTACAGGTACTCTTAACGTCACCCTTATTCAATATAGAGTCCTTGATATAGGCAAAATAAATTAATATTCCTTTTTCGCGACATTTCAAAAAGGGAACCAATAATTTAGCAAACTAGACACTTTAGTATTATGCTTTAGTTTATTCGATATTACGAGTCGTTGTTTCGAGTCTAAACGGTCATGTTTCCGATATTATACAGAATAGTTTGCGCACTCACTTCAATCTTTTGACAACTGCAATGCTTTAGCAAATATTATTAAAGGAAATGTTTCGGAACGAATCAGCTACCTATAAATAGATTTTAATGTACCAATAATTACGAGTTACAATTCAAACACGTTTAGTAAGGAAAGCGAAATGAAATTGTTATTTGTTAGAGCTAATTGGTATTTATTATTATGACTCTGCCGGAATGCTGTTGTGTTTAGAAACTGAAACTTTATGGTAATGCATAAGGTCAGTTTTGCTACAAATTGGGTATATTTTAGCATTAATAATACTATTCTATGTTACTTTGGTAATTGAGTTAAATGTACGCAGCCATATAACTTGACATATAGCTAGTTTCTGTTAGATAAGGGCCTTAATGGCTAAAGAGTAAGATATATAGGTACATTAAAACTCAGAGGATTCTTCATATCAATGTACTTTCATATATAAGAATCAATTACTTTGTCATAAAATTTAGACCAGATAGAGTTTAAACAGTTACTTTAATTGATATATTTCATTTACTGAATTCAAATCGACCTTAAGCAGTCCTATACCCCATTTCACCTTTAACAAAAACCCTATTGATAATATTGTCAGTATTCCAGAGCCTTTCTTCACAGCACACACTATCGTTTACGCCATAGCGGAATTATAGGGAAAGTGCCGAACACCTTGTTATGTCAGCGCATAATAGTTGTAATTTCGCTTAGCTGCAAGCCCCACGTACTCGTCAAAGATAATCTCCATGACGTAACCTTGGTATTAGACTGATAGATAGGGTCCGGTGTTGTATGAAATTTCACACCCCGGCACTTGAAGGGAATTTGTGACGAAGAAAATGACCATGTTTATAGGCGAGTGGGCCGGGACCCTATTCAATTAGTGTTATATTGAAAAGTGGCGTTGAAAAATGGCGGCTGGTTAGTGCAGGGTTTTGTTTATCTTTTGGTTTCATCGTGAATGTTGTGGTAGGACCTCAGGCGTAACATTTTGTAGTTTGGCATGTAATGTTTGTATCGAAATTGTATTGTTTCTAGCTTGTCTATACAAATGGAACGGTTCTGGTATGTCAAAATATTTTAGTTTTGCTATAACTGTATTGATATTAATATTCATACATATTTTCATGCCCATACGTCTCCAATAGGATAGGGAGTAACTTTGAAGGATCTTGTCAGTATATTCGTTTTTTCTTCTTATTTGCCAATTTCTTCCATTTTAACGAAAGTTTTTCAGCTCTAATTCAAATGATTTATTTACCACTCTTCTTCAAGCATGTTAGGTACCCTAGAAACAGTTCTCTCACAAGTTCATTACAAATTTTCCTACACCTGGTGGTCTTAAATTGAGACATAAGCCTGCATCCAACCGTTTGCACCCATAACGAGACACGAACGTGACTTCACAGGGAAACAGAGCACCACGTGAAGGCAATCTGATACAGGACCAGTGTGTGAAACTGAACTGGGATAGGCTGTGTTTACAGTATGTGGATTAAAGTTCAAAACTACAAAGTAGACGAGACTAAAAGACCATCACCATGCTCAGTTAACGATAACCTCAACCCGGGACTACTGCGAAAGGGTTTGAATGGATATTTAAAAAAATTGCTAATTAAAGATGTCATACGTTAATTTGAGAAATAATGCTAATCCAACGTTCATATAGGTGATTTCAAAAGGGAGCGCTTTAGAAGTATAACTAATAATATATCAGTAACAATAGTAGTATGATACTATAGTCGTAGGGATAGTATAAGTAGTAAGATTAATTTATGTTTAGCGCTACATACACAGGTGTCTGGATGGCCATGAAGCGAAAAGGGTTTTATAAAGGGGAATCAATTATATCTGCTTACTAGAAGACAGTACTACGGTGAGAGTAAACATCGTGATGAAACCTTCCTGTACCCCAAACAGATAATAGTTAGTGCTTGGTAATGGAGGCATGGCTTACCACCTGTCGCATTGAGTACTGACTATCTGGTCAACACATGAGTTTGCGGTGGCCATAGAATGACTACCTTCACAATAGCGGAGATGGACACCTTAACCTCTGACTACTCCACGAGGGTTAATGGTCGTGAACGCGTTTGTCTTCAGTAGGCAATGTGGAATTATTTAATAAATACTCTAGTTCTGTGTGAACACAAGCTTAGTATTAAAGGGCTCTAATTTTGAGACATCGTTGTAGACATGACCCACGTTGTTGCGGTTTGAAGAACAGTTATTCTTACATAAGTTGTGCATACAGCAACTTAGGTCATGTAACCTATGAAATGTTTCCTTTAGAAACAAACAATTGTTATAGACTATAAAGTACTTACTAATATTTAAATCAATTAAGTCAGCGGTTTCAATGCAGTGTCACAAATTTGTTTTTTCCATAACGGAATGTAATTTTCGTACTTTACTATTAAGATTATTAAGTTACCACCTTTATTGTAAAGGCATAGGATTTATATATTCATGACATATATACCTATCACGGTTTCTTTTTAAACTACATTTCGTTAAAAATCTTTAATGTCTGTTTATCACAAAGAAGATGTACAACAAATTCTCGCCTCCTATATAATATACATAAAATAGTACAACTAAGTTTTTCTTTTAAGAAAAGCGTTGTTGTATTATTTGTAGGTATTTACTCGTTCTATAGTTCCAATTTACTATTCTATATTCACTAACAACTGTGTTCAAGTAATCGACACACTTTCGTATGCCAATTACTAACTGTATAGGCATTTAACTGTGAAATATTCAATTACATACCAGTTAAAATTATTGCTATTTCCATTAGAACAAACTTACTCTAAATAATAAGTGCGAATGCACGTTTACACTTTCTTTAGTTAAAACGTTAGTTTTTAGATTTTTTACACTACTATATATAATATACTGATATTTCTCTAATAACTCCATAAATTAAGTATTCGCATTAGAATAACAATTTTGACTTTCATGGAACAATCAAAAGTAGCTAATATCTTTTAGTAATTTAAAGATAGCCAATTTCACGACAACAAACATATAGTCACATTACTCTCGTCTCCCTAAAAAGGGCAGGCAGACCCCTTTTCTCTGCATCATGGACAACAACCTTTTCTTTAATGACATCCATACACACGATAACAACATTTAATTCAATGCGATATTAGTACATTTATTTCAAACCATTAATAAAGTTCTACTAAACACACACACTAATCAGTAAGTAAACGCACTCGAAAGTCCCTACAAATATCAGTTACGAAATCAATGGATTCAGCTGCAGTATAATTGTTATTGTAGTACTAAGTAAGCGGTGCTTATTAAATTATGTAGTGACAAAATTTTAATTGAAATGTCTGCAAGGGTTGGGTTACATTATTTGCTGTAGCCTTTAATTAGCTTACTCGGTTGCCACCGTAAATGTTAATTGATTGTTCAAGCTAATTAATTACATGTAATGTTTTGTAATGTATTGTAGCGAATTTAAACGGGTTACAATTGAACAACATAGTTTTATAAAGAGCGTTTAGTTTGCATTTATTTAGTGATACGCGGGCTTCGAATGACCCACACCTAACATGCCTTCAAAATTTCGGAGATGGGCATTCAAGCCTCTGACTACCTCGCCATAGTAAAAAAGGGAGTGTGTATACACAAGTCGTGAAGCGTATGATTTTTTTTATTGCTTTGAGATAATAATAAACTAAATTCAGTAAAAGTTAAAGTTTCGATAATTAATGTACTACGGCCTATATTATGACTTATATGTACCTAACCATATGTCTAGCGATATATCATAAAAAATAACATAAAAGTAATGCTAGACTATTTGTTGTTTTGTTTGCTTAACTGTTCGTTTCGTAATCGTTTACGTCCTGTTTTGTTGAATTGTCGTTAAATAAAAGTAATGCTAGTCTCTTGTTTCACATTACTTTATAATCTTTTGTGACACGCTGAGATTATAGGTCACATTCAAGCTGGTTACTACCGTTAGGTAAAGCCTAATTAAAGCTATACCTTCTACCGCAGCAAACTTATAGCCAACTGACAGGCGTGAAAGTTCAACAGGAATGTAAACAACACCCAGCGATTCGTTATTTAAGACAAAACCAATATTTTTCCAATCAAGTCATAAAGTTAACTAAGATGTCTCAACAAAGACGGTTCAACATTATGGTCTGGCCGAGAAACTCAATTTATGTGTTGCTTTGAATCGCACGTGAATTTATTGCTAGTTTCAACAGGGCTTTTGTCGTGTAAATTTAACCTCGCATCACGTCAACAGAGTTTAAAATCTAGGTGGGATAGTAGATGTTTTGAAGCCTGGAATAGTTTTGGCAGAATTATCTCATATAGGTTAGATATTTTGAAGTTTTAAATATATTTGCCATATTACTTCAAATTGTACCAATGTACGCTTTAGCTAGTCTTATCTCATGATATATAGGATGTATTTTTAAAAACGTTGAAATGTTCTGTTTTTGAATAATATGGAATCTTAAAATATCAGAATCCCCTTGAAAAAAAATGGCAAGAATAACTACTTTTAGTCTACATTTTGAATCTACAGAAATAATTAGTATCCTTAGTTTTACTAAGTCCAGATATAGCGTTGTTTCAATATAAATCGAGATGAGGAATGGCTCTTTGATACGCCTCTTATAAGAGTCAAAGATTAACCCCGAGCTCTTTAAGCCAAGCGTTTGGCTTAAAAACATTAATTACAACACCTCCTTATGTTTAATTTATTGCAACTTTTTGCTGTTCATTACCTCCTTTGAGCAGATAGTAAGATTGGTTATTTTTATTGGTTGGAATCGGACGACTAAGGCTTGAAGATTTTGACCCTGACAAAACGTTCTAAAATACTAATAATAAAATACAATTTTAAATATTAGATTGAATGCTGTGTTGGATTACTATAAACACATTCCCTTACTCGGCTCCCATACTTTAAAACAAATTTTAATTAAATGTATTTAATAGTTGATGCCTGTATCCAACAACATAACTTACTGTCTGTTACGTCAGGATGGAAGTTACCTCTGTAAAAGATAGCTCTATGTGATCATATACCGCTTTTAATACAAACGACAGACATGTGCAATCCTTGTTTTTTATGAATTTCAACTTAATGTATTTATAAAAATAAACAAGCTTTTGCATAAACAAACAAATCCGTTCCAGCAAGTGCCGCAAACAATTTCAGTGTCAAATTTAGAAGGGCATAAGTCATACAAAATTGGCATGTTCCATTAAAGTAAGAAAGTAAATAATTACTTAATCGGGTCGTAACTCTTGGTTTGATTGCGAGCGACGCCCGAGGCTCCACATTGGGTGTTTAAGTGCGTTTTATTTATTGCTTCGGGCGGCGTTTTTATTGCTCGCGGACTGCAAAGGGTAACATAATATGCTTTACTAGTGGATAGACAGATCAGCCTGTATGTGCCGTATTAGATGGATGGAACAGACGTAATACAAACTCAATACTTTAAGGGTGACGTTAGGAGTACCTATAACTGCCGAGTGAGTATGACAAGATGTATGAGTGTCACTGAAGCAAAAGTGGTCTGTCAGGATCGAGACAAATCTGGATCCTCTACCCCTCTACAGGGAATCAGGCGTGATGTGTATGTACAAACTCAAATTCACAATTTAAGGTACTAAAAAGAAATGATGTTCCGAAATACATCTGTCAAAAAGAGTTTTGTATTTATTTTAGAGGCAAAATATTAATAATATTGAAGTGTTCCTAGCTAGTCTGTAACCCAAACACTCCTGAGATAACTTATATCATGTCTTATGACACGTCTTGGAGGTATCAACTAACAATTTATAATTTTACCTCGGCTCAAGATCAGGATAGATAAAATGGTAAGATACGTCATTAATATAACATATCGAGAGAAGCCTTTGTATAGTAATAATTAATTTTTGCTATGAAATAAACTTTGGTCAATCCGTACATTAACGTAGCGATCTAATTACAGGATAAACAGATGTTAATTTACCACAACTTATGAACTTAGCCTATCTAAAGCTTTTAAATCATTGCAGAGTGTAAGTTTCTGAATTTATAGTAAGACGATTCAATCTGTGAGATTTCTTGAGATGATCACAAATATTTTCATAACGTGTAATTTCACGTTTTGTCGGCAAGCCAATTCATAATTTGTTTTATTGCAATAATGATAATTAAGTTTATAATAATAAATTATTAATTGAGTGTATGTGTGAAAGGTAAGTAATGACCGTGAAAGTGATTTTGGTTATTATTATTCAGTATCGAAGTGACTCTACATTACTCGTACTTCATATTGTTTGCGATATCGGCCGTTTAAAAGAAGGGTTTTATGTTCCATGGCTTAGAGCCATATTTTAAGGGATAGTAACTTACCACATTGAAAAAGGTTTACGGTAGAAGTACCTGTAACCGCCGACTTTGTATGAGGAGGTGTATTGGTATTAATGAAGTGAAAGTTTTATTGACAGGATCACGAGAGATGGGAATCCGTGATCTCTGCCTTTACGTTTATATAAAGTTACAGCTTGTAATTAATTCAAATTATTTATAAATATTCTATCCCTAACATGCACACGTTGTAAAAGCCTACGAGATTTCTTATATAGGCACGGACCGTACGCTGCCAAAGCATAATTTAGCTTTGACAAAACCAACGCTTTGCACAGCTTTATTCGCATGTACACACTCAAAAACGGCTCTGGTATAGAACCCTCAAACGATAGAAAACATGCAGGACACCAGCTGCGAGACGTGCCTCTCAAAACGCATCCCACTATCCACCACGACGCCCAGGCTTCGTACCTCCTCAACCCTGTCAATGACAATATAGTCAATAATACCAAATAATTTCAAATTATTCTACTTAAATACTTCAATATTCCGACCCGGAGTTTCTCAGGCTTACTTCATAGAAACAGGCTCATAATAAGTAACAAGAGATCACGAAGTCACATTTAATTGGTAATCAATAATTGCCTATTCTTCGTCAGCTGAATTAATTATTCAAATGAGTAGAGATATTAATCTATTGTTGCGACCACTATTCACTTGTTGTAGGTAAAGTTTGCTTCTGAGTGGTTACTTGGTGAAGTAGGAAAACCATATTGTATTCTACGACAGTCTAAGATAAACGAAAGAGATAGATATGGCATGAATGGTAATTAAAATTCACATTACTTTTGCATCTTATTTTTAATTTACCTAACAGTGCAGCCGTTTGGTTGTTTAAATCTTATTAAGATTTAAATATCAATATTTTTATTTATTGTAAATTGTTTTTTTTAATCCATTAATGAAATACACTGTTACGAAAATCATATTGAATGTTAGCCTGTTGCATAATAATTATTGATCACATTCATGTCTAAACACACTGCGTAGATTTTATTGGCAATACCTAACATAAGTTAACCAATAGTGTGTCGATATGATAATTAACTATTAAGAAGGAAGACTAAACCTCTTAGTAAATTTTCCTTACTTCCATATACGAGTATGAGGCAATTTCATATTCGTAATATTATTATCATATAAGTTGAGCATATCCAAATCTTCGAACCTCCACGTTGCACTCCTACTTATTAGTATGAATTCAACCCAATAGACGGTAGGACCATGTTCTGTGTGATTTATGGGCAACGCTAACACTGGCATTGCTAATTTATGTGTGTCTTATTCAGTTGTTGCCAAGTACCGCTTTTACGACTTTATTGTTGTGAAAAAAACTGCGCTTACAGTGTCCTTTACCGTTATTTCGAGCTGTGGAAATGCTATTGGAATTAATGTGTCCTGAATTAATGATTTTTGAAGCACGATTTTGCATAGATAATATTTAGTACATACATACACATGTGTCTCTGCATTGGGTGAGGTAGAAATCACGGTTCCATATTTGTCTTAATCCTGATAATTCTCTTTCGGCTCACTGGCATCCATACACCTTAATATATACGTTGAATACTTACGTACCCGATTTTGTTGTAATATTAAATAACTAATTTACCTGTTTTGACATTCTCTATATAGTTATTTTAAATTTCTAGATCAATTATACTTTCTACTCATTTTTTTAATATGTGCGTAATATATATAAGTCTCATGATGTACTCGTATGTATCATATGTACTCATAAGTAGTTAAAAGATATTTGTAAATAAATTAAATAAATCATATCAATCTTATAAACACTACCAAAAGAAGTATCTATGGAATTTACCATATACATTTTTCCTGTTTGCTCATTTTAACAATTCATTTGAAAATTACACATGTACGTGATGAAAAACCAATCGCTTGATTACTATGTATTGATAACATTTTCCCTGTAGTCACCACAAAATGGATGAATAACGTCACCTTTTTTAATAATCAATTATATGCCGGATATTTAAAACCTAAGATGTATTATGTGAACAAATATCAAATATAGCCTGATATCAAAGCATTGTTAATAAGGCGGACTATCACTATTACACAGATGTTTCTAGATATAAGAAGTACTAACTTACCTTTGGCTATAAGAGATGATCATGGCAATTAAGCCAAGTGTTTTTACACGATAAAATAGGAATCCTATGGACCATTTTTTATCACTTACTTTTACTATAGACGAACAACCGTGTATGTAAGTACCAGTAAATTAATAATCAGTAATCCTGTAAGTACTCTAGTATAGTACACTCGAGGCCTATTTTAGCACAAATTACCGCCCTGCCTACAATTCAGGGATCCCACGCTCATGCGTATCAGCTGATATCCTTACAAGGCTTCTGATTTCAAAAACAGTACTTTTGAAGTAGGTGTGAGAAAGGCGCTTGTACTTGATAAAGCCGACAACGTGTTTGATAATGGCCAGTGCTATCTGTCTATATATTTCTGTGTGACCTTAAAGGGCTATGTAGGATTAGTTATTTAATTTAGTAGTTTGAAGGTGTGTATTTGATTGAATTTTTCATCAGGTGGAGGTGAAGAAATAGAGATAGTACCTTGTCATTTACTACTTAACAATATCGTTGAAATGAAAATGTTGTGTGCAGTGAATAAAGGTTTTTCTTTCTTTTATTTTTATTAGTGCTAAGCAAGATTAAACTCTTTTCTCTCTGAGTTATTAACAAACAAAGAGATTAATGTAATTAATGGTAATCATCATCAGCTGAGTATTGTGCTGGATTTAGATTTCTCAAATCCACTTCTTAGCTGTATTATTTTATTGTTGTTTGCAGTTTACTATATCTCTAGGAGATGTGTGTACATATAAAAAGTGGGCTATGTACATCTTAGTAAATTGGATTTTGTTAACAGCGTATGTCCGTAAACATATTTAATCGAACTAATGAGAACTAAAAGCTGTATATTTATTCTCTTACCCTGAATGTATATAACAGTTGATATTCTTTGTAATGCTAAGCCAGCTCATACTAAGCTTAATATAAAATTTGTATCAATATTTGCCAGACAATAGGAGTCTTGAGAATAGACTATGCAAACAATAAACAATACTTTTTCGATATCGATTGTTAGAGGACTCAAAGGATTTATGTCTTTAACAGACCACCGACTACACGGTAGCCAGAGGTCAAGGGTTCGATCTCCGGTATTGACTGAGAGAGCTCTGCAATAAATTTTAATACTTGGGTCATATTGCACGCTACTTATTCTATTCTAGATAAGACCTGAACATTCAAACGATATTGTCGTCTCTTTTTGTTTTCATAAAGATTGTGAAGGAGAGATGGATAGCAATATTGAAATAATTCTGATCAGTTAATGTGAATACATGCTGAATAGTTTTTGGTTTTATTACTGCTGGCTACCATTGTTCTTGATAACAATACGAGTACTAAATACGTTCTTTTTTCTTCTTGTTACATTTCAAGGGCCATTTGAGGTATTGACTATATTTAAAGGATGAAATGTCACATATATATTATATGTACATTATTTATATATTTATTGTAAAGAACATGCATTCCTTATTAACTTCGGTCTGTATGTTTACATGGTAATATTGGAATTTCATTCATATTTTCTTTTGTTACATAGTAGAATATTAAGTACTCCTTACCTACATAACATTAATATATATATTCCGCAAAAAAGCCTTCATTAATTCACTCAATCAATTTATCTTTTGCGATACCCAACTAAGGTAATACAATCTTAGCCTAACGGTAATACCTTGCAATAGAATTAATAAATGCTCACCAGAGAGTATTACAAGAGACAGCACTGCATCCAAAATAATTTGAGTAAGTATCTTATGATCACATAAAACTCATTTTAAAACAGACATTACCATGCAACGTGACAGAACTGTTCCATATTACAGGCACTCATTAGTTATCATCCATAATCCCTTAAAAACAGTAGATTTTCCTTTAGAACTTTCCCTTACCATATTTTGGCTCTCAGTCTTACCGATGTGTGAGATGAGCGTGTTGTTTACGCACCTCCCCGGCTGACAGGCGTCAGTCGGCGGCCCCTGTGACGCGCCAATCAATTTGTAAGCTCACAATGCGCTATACATCGTCGCCAAAGTTAACTGGCTCACACACTGTGAGGGGGTATTCTGGTACTGTAGCAAAGTGTGGTTAAATGGTGTTGAAGCTGGGAATAGGTTTGGATGTAGAAAGTGAATGAGGGAAATAAAAAATCAATATCGTTCAAGGTAGCGATTAAAAGGCTCTGACTCCGTTCCCCGTTAGGAAAGTAGAGGCGTAAATATATATGTATGCGTAAAGATTTTTTTGATACGTATAGATTAGATCGGTTAATGGATTATAAATTACTATAACTAGATAATCATGTTTCATGTATGAAAATGTCAGTTACGTGAGAACGTGCAAGCATTATAGAAAATCAAGAACAGTATTTATTTCTATCTGGAACACATATACAAGCTTCTTATATTAAAGCCTCATATTATATATAAACATATTATATTATATATATATAAACAGAAAGTAACTGCAACAAACCTTTGTTTAACACCTTCCTGTCAATTTCAAGCACACAGCGATATGGCTAAATCTGTAGCTTGAAGTTCACCTCACTCGTCCCAGAATAAGGCTGTAGCTCCTGGTCTCATACAAGATGCATGTGCCCAGTCGCCGGCGGCACAGCGTGTGTGTGTTTTTGTACCACTAATGAAGTGTGTCTTGCACTCATTAGACGACCCGTAACGAGGTCCCCAACTTCGATGCCTGCTCGATTGAAAGTTAAATTTGTTGCAGCCGATCACTAGCTTTAATTCACGGTTTGTTTAACTGCGAATGGGGTCTATGAATGCGTGGCGTTTAATGTTGTCGATTTATAAGGCAAAGTATTACGAGTTCTAGAAAAGGTCAGCGTATAAAATTAATACATATTTTTGTAGATTGATCGCTGCTATTATACTATGTTTCCAAACTGGGGTCAAAATCTGAAATAATAAAAAAATCAAACATTCCATACATTATTGTCACAGAAATTCGATAAAATTTAGATTTCTCAAAAACACCACATATTATGCTTTCAATGTTATACGAATACACAAAACGTTCATATACTGTGTCTTAAGATATTATAAAAACACATGATTCTTTACACATTATATTGTTATAAAACACCTATTTCCTTTTACAACATTGTAACGTAAACTAGGAGAATCGATACCTCCTTACCTACTATCTATTACCCATATCAAGATTTGTACGATGGCCTAACATTCTAATGAATGGATTCAAGAAACACCCGTGATGCAGAAAACTCGTTTTTGAACTAAGATAATGTTTTTGTCTCGAACCGTTGTGCTAGTAAAAAGAGTGGCCTATGATGTCTCTAATTAATGGCTTCCGTGTTAAGGCTGTTAAAATTGATTTGTTATTGAGGATGTCTTACAGATATCTGTACTAACTTGGTGATTTTTCTCAATACTACAAAGTTGCTGAGGACCGCTGTAAGAAATATCGTTTCTACTCCAGAGATACTGCATCGAATTTCAAATATTTTTAGTACCTCTATATAGGTTTTCTTACTATGCTGTAAATGGCGATATGCTCACCACTTGTCACATTAGGTGATAATTATCTAATGAAAGATGGGATGTGCTAAAGATGCGAGGCAACGGTACGATGGTGGTTTACTTCATATTAGTAATTGAAATTTTGTTTCTTATTACATTCAGTATTGGTGTTGTTTGTAAATATTATTATAGACATAATTTTACACGCTTGCAACTGAACATTATAAAGCTTGTCTAATGGCATATAAATAGGCGAAATAAATGAGGTATTAGAAGCAAACCAGCAACCTAATGTTTGCCCAAACATAATTTATTTAGGCAATGTTTGATAAAATAATCATCAAATTGTCCATAACATTACAAGTAAAGCTTCGGTGTCTTGAAAATTAAACATTTATGTATTTTCAGTGATGTGCAGTGAATAAAAATATTTCTTTTAGAGTTTATGCTTTGGAGACCTTCGACAAATGGACTACCACGAAATGATTTGCTTAAAATTAATTTATATAGTACTTTCACAAATGAGAATCAGATACCAATACAACCGTTTTTTCTTGTTAAACCTCATCCAACCCCTAGAAGAAGCCATAAAGAGGCTCGTAAGCCATAGAGGGACAGAAGCACGTGCGCATCGGATCGGTGGATCTATCGCGAGCCATCTCGGATTCATGGGTGCCCCGCCGGAACAATACCTACGAGGAATCGTTGCAATAGGCATGGGAGAGTCGTTTTATCGATAAACATTTTTATCTATTGGTTTTTTAATAAATTGAACACTTGATTCTTTTAAAACTTTCCAGATTCAAGTTAATATATGAAATGGCAAACATTTCAATCACTGTTTACTAAACATATAGAAACTTAAAAAACACAACCTTGATCAAGAGGAAAAGGTACTGGCTCAGTATACAATTCTAAAAATTTTTTAGAGGTTTTTTATGTAATATCCAGTGAGTTAATTACAACTAAATACTATTAAAATACTTAGGAGACACTAAGAAAAGTTAAATAAAATATTGTCTTGTAGTAGCCAGTATACAAAGTTACTTCTACTATCAACTTCTAAAGGATACATAAAAAATAGAAACCTACATAGTGAGCTTAAAAGTATTAATATGCAACTTATTTTCCAACTCAAATAGAACCAAAATTATCTATTCACGTAGTTTCGCCCATCCCTAGCGAGTCGAATCGCGGCGCACGTATGGGAATCTCGGGTTACGCAGCTACTTTCGATTTCCTGAATACATCGCTGCACCCGCACTGGCTTTTTACTTTTTTACACATGCCAAACTTCTTGGATCTTTGCTTCGTGGGTTACTCTGGACCTAGTAACCTGCATAGTTTGTTGTCTACATAAAGGAATTAATTGTTTAATGTTTTAAATTATTCGATGAGGGAAATTATCGTGAAGCAACCAGCCCATTTCTCGAAATAGTCAGTAGCCTGTATCTGTTAACGGCGACATGGGTTACCAGATAAAAAATAGGTTTTCGAGCGTCAACCGTCGTTAAATTTAATTCATAGTGGAGCCTCAACTTTGGTATACCCCGAAAGGGTGGTACAATGGTGAACGCATATATTTGCAAATTTTATTATTACTTAGTATTTGCTTCATGACGTTAAGTAATTTGGAATATTGAGTAAAGTCTGTCGCGTTATTAAAACAAAGGTGAGGACACTTTTGTATATGCTTCATTAAATATCACCTACCTAATGTGCTAGATGTAGATACCTTCCTTTAGAATATTAACCGACTATTACCTATACAAAACGATAGGCAGAAATCAATAAAATATTTTCCCCCTTTAAAAGGTTTTTAATTATTTAATTATCAAAATCTATAATTAAAGTCCATTAATCGCAAAGCCTATTCTTATTCAGCCTTTTCACAAGGTATTTAAGTTAATGCGAGAATCTCTCTTCTTTGTGAATGATTTATTACATTATTTAATATTCTTACATACATCCCATTACTCAATATCTATCCCAGCATTTATAAATAATTTATATATTATTTTATATAAATAATTTATTTACTCTATCCCTGATATAACCAATTCAAGAATAAGCCGCCTGTCCTATCAGACAGGAACTTATGCGAATATGCGTGCCCCGCGTGCCTTTCGTATTCCTGCCACAATATTCACTTAACAATAAACTGTCCACTGTATTGTGTCCATTGTTTATAAAGAGCGCTTGTCACTGGATAAATAATATGTTAGGATGCCTACAGAAAAATGTATAGTACGAACGAACGAACGCATTCACGACCATTAACCCTTGCGGGGTAGCCAGAGGTTCAGGTTTCCATCTCCGCAATTGCGAAGGTAGTAATTCTATGGACACCTCGAACCCACGTGTTAACGTGATAGTCAGTACTCAATGTGACAGGTGGTCAGCCATGTCGCCATTTACAAGCACCAACTATTTCCTGTTCGACGAACAGGTAGGTTGCCTCACGATGTTTTCCCACACCGTATAATTCCACAGGTAGGTGTAGGTATAGTATGTTCAGGAAAAGAGTAAGGACATTCAATTTATTGCGACTAGTTGTCTAGTTTTGGCATGTAAGATATGGGGGTATAATAGAGGTTAATGAAATCAGTTAGCTGGTTATGAAATATAGGTTAGTATTTTCAAAGAAAAAGTAAAACTGTTTTATTAATATTTATAGTTACATGTGATTATGGGATGTATTCGCCGGCTTAGTTAGTCATATTTCTTTACAAATGTTACATACATACATACATAAAAGCTTGTTTCACTTTAAAGGGAAGACACACATTTTTTTTATAATATTGACCTTAAGTTTTAAATGTACGCAAAATAATATGTATTTAGAAAATGTTATCTTAAAAAATATTTATGTTCAGTATAAATTTAAAAAGTAAAGTGAAAAGCAAGGAGTGGATAACAAAGGAGATTCTTGACAGGATGACAGAGCGGCGACTTGTTAAAGGCCGAAATATTCAGAAATACAGAGAGATCAATAGCGAAATCAGAAGAATGTGCACAAATGCAAAAGAACAATACATTAATGACAAGTGTGGTGAGATAGAAAAACTCCAAGCAAGGCATGATCATTTTGGCATGTACAAGAAAATAAAAGAACTAGTCGGACCCTTGAAACGTGGCAACCCTAATACCTTATTAGACAAGAATGGCAAGATTGCTGAAAGTGTCGAAGAAAGGTTAAAAATATGGCAAAATTATGTTGGGGAACTTTTTCAGGATAGTCGACCAAACACAAACCCTCATGATGTGGATGAAGTGAAAATTGGCCCTACCATCACTAAAGATGAATTTTTTTCAGCTCTTAAGAATGCTAAAAATGGGAAAGCCACTGGACCAGATGAGATTCCTTGTAAGATCCTGAAACTCTTAGAATATGATGGTTTAAACTATCTGGTAAGACTCTTCAACTTAATATATGATCAAGGCTGTCTGCCACGTGAGTGGCTTCGCTCTACTTTTATTACGATACCAAAGACCAGTAGCGCTAAACGATGCAATGAGTACCGAACGATATCCCTAATGAGCCACGTATTGAAAATTTTCCTAAAAATTATCCACAATAGGATTTACAGGAAAATAGAAGACAGATTGTCAGATACACAATTTGGTTTCCGAAGCGGTCTGGGTACTCGTGATGCTTTGTTTGGTTTTCGGGTACTGTTGCAACGCTGCTGGGATATGAATCGTCCTGTCCACATTTGCTTTATTGATTATGAGAAAGCATTTGATAGGGTTCAGCACCAAAAGCTCTTCCAAATCCTTCGAAACATTGGCTTAGACTCGAAAGATGTAACAATTATTCAAAATTTATATTGGAATCAAAGTGCAAATGTCAGAGTTGAAGGCCATCTGACTGATGACGTTGAGATACTACGAGGCGTAAGACAGGGTTGCGTGTTGTCCTCCCTCCTCTTCAATATGTACGCTGAAGAAATCTTTGTTGAAGCTCTAGAGGATGTGGAGGAAGGCATTGTCGTAAACGGCAGACCTATCAACAACATACGGTATGCCGATGATACAATCCTTATATCGGACACTGCTGAAGGCCTTCAGAAGTTGTTAAGCCGCGTGGAATCTGTAAGCGCAAAGTATGGTCTTAGTATCAATGCGAAAAAGACGAAGTACATGATCGTCGATCGCGATAATGATAATTCCAGAACGCTGTATGCAAATGGACAACATTTGGAACGAGTACGGTCATACAAGTACCTTGGTTGCATTGTGGATGAGAAAGACGATCACAGTGTCGAAGTAAAATGTCGCATAGAGCAGGCACGTCAATCTTTCCTGAAGATGCAACAACTTTTCCGCAATCGAGCTCTCAAAATCCCCACAAAAACACGACTGCTTCGTTGTTATATATTCTCAGTTCTCCTGTATGGAGTCGAAGCCTGGACCCTGGACAAACAAATGTGCAGACGCCTTGAAGCTTTTGAAATGTGGTGCTACAGGAGGATACTGAGAATCTCATGGCGGGATAAGATAAAAAACGAGACGGTTCTACAGATCATGAACAAAAAGAAGGAAGTGCTCAATGAAGTCAAAAAACGCAAACTGACTTATTTGGGCCACATCATGCGCCATGATAAATACAAGTTGTTGCAGGTTATAATGCAAGGTAAAATCATGGGACGACGTAAACCAGGTCGTAGAAGAACATCATGGCTCAAGAACCTGAGGGAGTGGTTCGGCCTAAGCTCACGATCCCTGTTCCGTGCCGCTGCGTCCAAAGTAAAATAGCCATGATGGTCGCCAACCTCCGCTGAGGAGATGGCACGAGAAGAAGAAGAAGATAAATTTAAAATCTCTGTTTCATTAATGCTTCTATAAATTAAAAATACGATGCACAAATATATAAAGCTATAAACATACAAATTCATATAAGGCTCGACAATTTACAACCACATAACGCACTAACGCTAAAGCAACATAGTTAAACAGCATACAATCACTTATTTTCAAACCTTACAAATAAGTATAATCATTGCTCAGTCAACACGATAAATTACCCATTAATTAGACCTCCTTGCACAAACCTATTTGCAAGTAGATGCCAAGTGTGACGTCATATATCGCCGGATCCTTGCCAGCCTTTAATTAAACTTTACGTTTATGGTAGAAAACAAGTTACTGGGTATAACGCATGGTATTAACATAGAGCAATGACGCAATGGTTGGTCAAAGAGTCAAGGTATGGGAATAAGGTAAGGTCTTACTCGGATCTGATAAGAATAAGCGATATTGAATGAGATTTATAGTAAAATATAGGCTTGTTTTTAATCCTTGTAAGAATTGAAATGACCTTACATCGTTTACATTTAACAGAATTGTTACTTTATCTTTAATTTGAATTAGTTCAACTATATATTAACACACAATATTAGATTCTAGTATTAAATGTAGTGTGACTAGCTCTTTCATGATGGGTAAGAAACATTAAACCAGTACTTTAAAGGTACTCTAAATATTTTCCATAGTTTAACCACAATTACAAAAGGTAGGTGTTAACCTAAGCGTGAATAATTTATATATAAATTATGTTTATTGCAAAATCACGCCAACGAGTTAGGTTAAGTTGCATAAACTTTGTTCTTCTAGTCAAGAAAGGAATTCCTCGGAAACCCTCTTCGTCATCACTACAAATAGATAAATATAAAAGCCTTAGGCATGAAATTTCTGTATTTTACAAAGTAATGCTCAAAATTCAAGGAATCCAGTTTTTGTCCAAGTTACGAAGTTGATAAACCATTAACTTTGTAGTTGGGTAAAAAACTATTGACCAGTATAAAATGATCCAAGAGAACTAATAAAATGCAAGAAAGCAAGGGTCAATCTTTTGGTGTGTTGTACGCGTAAAATTTCGTATCGCATTGATCGATTAAAATCAAACGTATTGGTATGTAAGGCATTTCTGAGGCCGTTGATAAGATTAGTCATCGTACGACCAAATTTAGAATAAGAAAGTACGAGCATATTACTCATCGACTTCTAGGATATTTCAAAATTGTATAAAAAACAGAGATAACCTATGAGATACGAATTTATTTGGAACGAAGCATATCTTTTAACACTTCAAGGCGAACAATCTACACCTGTACTGATAAGAAATTAATATTTTATGTTACGTCAGTTAATGTGACATTTAATGCTGACCATGTGATACAAATAAAAAAAGAGTCCAATCAGTAATTTAATGTGTCCACGCGCCACACGCCTGGCACACTACTCCACCATGATTGCAACTGTTTATTAATGAACATTTTGACAGTGAAATCTTTACAATAAATAAACAAAATATTTACAAACTTATAACTAGTTAAAATTAACTCCACCATTATTATGTACAAGTGTATATTCGAGTAAGGCTATAGGGACTTAGGGCTAGTTAGGTACACACACCTTATTGATGGCCCATATCTACCCACACTCCATCGTGTATATGTTATATGATTGTAATTATTTTATCCGTAAGTTGGATGATTATGTGTATACATACGGTCTATGTGTTTATGTGTTATAAACACATATTATACTGTCTGCATAAACACAGACATGTTTGATAATTTACTTCGCAATCTCGAATACGAACACAGCATTAACTAATTCCTAACTAGAGGAAATATCTTCAATACATATTTTCCAAAGTACTTACGTTAAAAATAGATTCATGCAAGAAAGACTCATTAAAATAACGAATATAACTTCCACCGAACCAAACCAAAAGCTCAGAAGAAACAATCTAAAAACCAAGACGTCTTTTTCAAGTTGATTGTACTCATTTCACGCCGATGTTAGGACAATGATCACCTCGTTTTTTGCTCAAAGGCTACGCTGAGGCATCCACCGTGATATTTTAAGGCAGCTAAGGAATTCAGGAAGAAGAAATGGGTACTATCCTATGGATTTTGTAAAAGGATATTGCAGTAGATAAATGGGGAAGTTATAAGTACTTATTACCAGTGAGTGTGTATGAGGAGGTCTATGAGTGGTTTGTCAGGATCGGGACTGATGGGGATCTGGAATCTCTGCCTTTTCTTCTACAAAGAAATGAGTGTATGTCAATTCTGTATCTTTATTCATTCATGAAGATATACACTTAACTTACGTTAAGTAAAACACTGATTGGTATATTTTAATATAATATATTATTTGTGGTAAACTATAAACTTTAAATGATGTACGGTATACTTACAATCACATTTTTCAATTGTTTACAAGTTTGTCACCATATTACGTTTACGAAACTACGGAATATATCTTGTACTAATATACCTTATATCTACTAACAAGGAACATGTATGTTGTGAGTAAACGTATATTGAATAATTTAGGTTACGAATGATATACTCGTAAGTATTCCTTTTCTAAGTGTCTTTTAAACTTTATTTTATTATTTTATATTTATTAATGCTTACTTTAATTGTTTTACTTTATATACGTAAAGTTTAGGAAAAAAAATCAAAGTCCAAAATTCCAAAAAGAATATTATAAACATAAATACATACACGTTACACCCGTTTCCCTACAGACTAGGAGAGATATAGATCTTCTTGATCCTGGCAATAATATTTAATATAATATTAAGATAATTAACATCGAACCTTAAAGTTATTCACGTACGAAATAAAATGCCATTGACCTTCCTTATTAGGAATTATTTCACAAATCCACATCTAAACAAACGTCATAAAACACGGCCCTGTAAAAACTCTATTCATTGTTTCCCTTTCCTTTACGGCTACTGTGCACGCTAGAGCGAGACGAGGAGACGTTTGTCTCGATGTCGTGATTGTGGGCGGGGCGAGTCAGTGAACTGTGTCGTTTGAAGACGGAATTGAGTGTAGAGATGTAATGTGTCTCTTTCTATTATTTAGAAATATATTATAAAATATAGTAAAATTAAAAGTATTTTAAGTATATTGGGTAATTAGGTAATTTATTTGGTAGTACTGGTTGAGATTAAATGTAGCAATGCATCCGGTAGATATCCGTATATAATATAAAAACGATTAATACATATACATATAATGTGTTTGTATATTTGATGTATTTGATAATGTGTTTGAGGTTTTGTAATAATGAACTGAATTAGTATTGATCATACGTTATTATGGCATAGTGTTTTATTAATGATTTCTGCCCAGATAAGTACATAATTTTAATTCATATGATGTGATTCAAATGTAATGTGAATGTATACCTTAAAAAGTTTTCACTTGATACTTAGCGATCAAAGTAATGGAACAGTAGTTGAACATTTGAATAATACTCAGGTAATGAATACAACATAATATACCCGTGAAAGAGATATTTCTCTTACATTCGATTCAAAGCGTCTTTTTATCAAAAGATAATTGTTTCATGCAGATTCATAGGTTCTTGGTTTTTGAGAATGGCCGACAATCAAACCAAATACCCAAGTAACAGAAAAAATAAAGGTAATTAATATTGTAGAGAGATCGAGCGTTTAGCTGGATGACATAGTCAAGAACTCAAAATTGACCAATAAGTAGTCAGGACTTTGTAACAGAATAATATAAAAAATCTATCGCAAGTGTGAAATATACACTGAGCTCGTAACTTTATTACAAATTGGTATTATAGTATTCTAAAGTTTTTTATTATTTATTGACGTATAAGTATAAGGTTAGAAAAGAAACTTAAAATTTTACCCATATCCAAAAAATCATTTTTTACGATAACAAGCATTTTGGGTTTTTGAATACAACTTAAATACTTATCTTTACATAACTATAAATATTAATTATAATAATCTATAACTACATCTCAATACTATCTAAGTCAAGTGACTCATAAGCCTAACAAATTAAGAGCTAAGTCGAATACGTCTGTTTACAATATTCTCATAATTTCAGTAATCAAGGCCATACATTATCCACACATACTCACGTCTACCAAAATACTGTGCGATTGCGCAACAGCGCGTTGATGTCTTCTTCAAGGTTAAAGCGAATTGGTCACACAAATCAATTATTTGTGGTAAAGCCGGCTATATCGAAATGTGTGGAGTGTTTTTGTAGGAAAGGCTGGATTTATTTTATTATTGTCAATTAGTTTTCTATATATGTGTTGAATAGGTAATACAGGCTATTTTGACTAACCTAATAGTACTTAGAAGTACCGTATACATAGTTATTTCGACCAGTAGAATGTCAGAAATATAATTTAGTTATACAACAATCAGCATTTACTATATGAGATTATTTAAGATAATTTCCAACTACGAGTATTAACTAACTAAGAATAAGACTACATTATTGTTTATATATTCCAAAATGATCTGTTCCAATGTTAAAATGACAAATTTTACGGCTAAAAAGTCTTCATTGCCATTTATATAAAGTATGACAATTATAAAATCAAAAACTGTACATTTAGAAAAGCCTCTATATACAAAATATACTTAAATTGTCACTCATCATCAATCCATTTGATTTAATATTAATGTATAACAGCGTTAAAGTACGAGTATACTTAAATATGTTAACAAACGACTTTAAACCTTCATATACTACATCACAGGCTATGCAGTACGCGAAACAGTTAAAAATACTTATGAAGTATACTCTAATACATGCTTACATACAAACTTATATATTCTAACGTGTGATATAGACATAGAGAACTTAGAGAAGGCTTTGAAGGTAAAAAGCGCGCGAACGCAGTGTTGGAGTGCTGCCCGCGCGCAGTGCACGTTTCATAAAGCCTCCATACATGTGACGCGAAGCCTTAACGAAAGTAAATTCGTTATTACGAATTTCAGTACGGTTATAACGGACTATTTTTTTTATTTATATAACTTAGATTACAACTCTATGTTAAACAAACCTTAACTTTTAGTATGTTGACTTCGTTAAGTACAGTTTTGAGTGATAAATAAGAGTGCTGGAATTTTGTATGGATAGTGTTATTGGTGTTGACTTTGTAATTTAATGCGTATCTTCATGCTGAAATACGGATTACTCTTTTGCCCAACCGTAAGTTTATATTGCAATATATATGTAAATTGGACAGATGTTTAATAATAATACGCCCAGAATTCGAGAGAAAAGTTGAGTTACTACGATATCAATAAATATAAAGTAACCCATAAATATTTACCTATACTACCTGAAATACAATATCTGATAATAATGAATATATTTATAAAATGTATACAGAATACATAAAAGATACAACATGAAACATGAATATTTTTGTAGAAAATTTAGTCAAGAATCGCGGTCAGTTAAGCATAATTTCAATAAATAATTTCATATATTAAAGGTGTTATATTTAAAAACGGTGTAAAGATTATTTATCATTTCTAGAGTTTTATCTTAACCCGAAACAAATAATTAAAATTCATGTACAACCCCTAGTATTTATTCAACATTACAGTACTAATTGAAACTGCCTCTATATCAACTATGAAAAGTTACTCTCACTAATTTTCGCTCTTTTTTACTAATATACATTATAACACTAAATAATATTATTATGATCATAACGTCCTATTCATAATGCACAAAGCAAAATGTATATAAATTAAACTTCACTGAAGTTTGTTAAGTTATAGAATCGTTTACTGATTTATGTTCAAATGAATCTTTAGTTAGACACTTAGTATACTTTCATATTCTAAGCTACCTAGTATACAAGAAAACAAAGCGAGTTTTATAGACGTTCTATTGCCAAAACGAATGTACTAAAACGAACCGAATCATTTATCAATGTTACGAAATGTGACTGGAAGATGTATGCAAAAGCTTTATTTAATTAATGATACAATAAATATCAATCTGTCTTTGAGACAAACAAATATTGTTTATAGAACCAAACGTATATGAAACTGATACAAAATAGAGACATTTTGGGCCATTAACAGACAGTATATACATACATACAAGACTAGACATACACACAATGTGGAGACATATGAACATCCTTGGAGTTTACAAAATCAGTACCGTAATGTATATAGTTAACCCACTAATTACAAACACAAATAGGTACCAGATTTAGTCTATTAATATTATCATAGAATTTAACGAGTAGCGCAGCAGGTAGTTAGATTCTGCAGAGAATAAAGCCCCAGATCATACATGTAACTTAAATAACATACATATATACGTATCATACTTGTTTCCCTATAAATGGATAAATAGGGTACAGTTTCATACTATCACATTGGCACCCAATAACGATGAAACATTTGAAGCTCTTGAGAAGAAAACAAGGTTTTACGTTTGCTGTATAGAGAGACAACATCAATATACTCGTATAAGTAGATTTGTAAACTATACGTAATTATAATAGTTAAGCACCTATATGCAGATAGACACATATATTTTCTAATGTCTATGTCAGAAGTTTTGAGATTGAAAGTGGGTAATGAACAATGTATGGTTCGCCAACTTTTCACGGCGCCCATAAAAATATCGTACACAATACACATACACACAACAAAACACAACACACACAATACAAAGTACATAAGAGACACGCCTGAATCTCTGACTACCCAACCAAGAATGACGTTCGTGAATCTTGTGCTAGGTCTGTTATGATAACAAAAGATTAGGAGGAAAATATTCCATCACATAATCAAGCCAGCCTCGTCTTCATGCAAAAAAGTTCATTGTATAGATCTATTTATAGAAGTTTATTTCAAAATCATTTACGCCGTTTTTGAAATCCAAAGTGCCGTTTAGTGCATAATAACATGACTCTACATTTATTGGGTTAAAGATGAATCATCCATCAGTATTCATTCTGCAATTTGTCTAAATATCCAGCTAAAAAATGGGCTCCATTAAAACGACTATTATCCCAGAGATACAGATAGAAAAAACTATAAATCAATACTCTTACACCGACCAACAACAGGTTTTAGAATACGGATGTAAGGCTTTTTTATTTCAATATTTTTAATGGTGTTTCTAACTATGTTTTAACATCGATTTAATTTGAACGTCAATATGTAATTTACATTTAAAATAATGGTTTTTAAAGAGCCTGTAATGGATTAGTAGTAACCATGAAATTTTTATGTAGGATTTACATTAGGTTCGTTTCTTATGAGTGATAACATTTGATGGTCATAATAAAACTGTTTTATTGTTTTGATCACTACTGTTGGTTTAAAAGTGTTTGTGTTACATATTTACGAGATAAAACTTGTTTATGGGTGACCATTTAGGGCATAAAAAGGAGTTTAAATATAGTTAAAATAGTTTTAGGTGGCGGTCAATAGTCTTTACCTTTCTCGTTCGGAGTACCAAGCGTGGATACACATTAAAGGAATTATTAAAATAACTGAATCATTATTATAAATACGTTTGAATAAAATAATTTATTTTTCATTATTATTTGAATACAGAGCACTAATAATAATAATAATACTTAATATAAAGCGATTTCAAAAATAAACAAAGTAATTGATTAAAAACAAAGTTTGCACTCAGAATGCTATTACTATCTTATAAAATAACTACATAATAGCTAACTATCAAGAGAAATACGTAGTTATCTTCAAGGTGTTTTCATCGAACAACTCTCACTACAAACGCCAAGTTCCAAAACATAGCATAAAAACCTGCAACCGACAACATTTATCCGTTAAATCTAAACAATCTGCAAGCCATAAACACAACATTCACACAATATCGCAAATCATAACAAGCGATATTACTCATGCAAATGTGACTGTAAAATACTCGCTTTCATAACAATAGCATCGCAAATAGCTACTGTCGTCGTGGATAGACAAACTCATTGCGATGCATCTTGTGGAGGAATCACATGGCTGAAAAAAGTACAAAAGCAACCCAATAAAAAGAGAGAAAAAGGCTTGAACGATATGCGCGTACGGAGATCTCGGTCAGAAGCCTTCTTTTGTTCGAAACGTCGATCCAGCAGGCTCGAATCTAGATGGAGGTTTAGCCTTTTTGCTTATATACTCTTTTAGCCCTTTCCTCATTGTCTTGGGGCAAAGAAAACAAGACTTCGGTGGCTTATGGCTCTTCATTGATATGCGAAATTTAAATATTTGCTTCCCGCGCCGAACGGTATTCGAGTTAATGTTGCTTTTTTGTTTTAAACTTTCTGTCGCTGACTTCTACATTTATATTTCATGGCGTTTCTTCTTTTGCTCCGAGGCCTGGGTTGGCTTCTGAGTAAGCTTTGCTTATAGCAGGTGTATCTAAAATGAGTTGATATGTACTAAACTTTCTTTTATGAAGGATTAGTACCTTATCAAATAATAGTACCTAATAAAATTCGTATTAAATTATCCTAAAGATATTTTGTCTAGCAAAATAGTGTTGGCCATTTGCATAAATTTTAACCATTATTAGCATATTTTAAATATGGTTCAAATTACTGCTGTATTAATAGTAATTTTCCAAGAGACACCAATTAGTTCGACCTCATTACTGTTTATATCGTGTCCTGACGTTAAATGGTTTTGGAATCCACTCTGTCACCTTTATAAGCAAAGCCAACAGACAGCTGGTTACATTAACTAAACCCCAAACCAATATAAGACTCGTTTCACTTCTAATTAGTTTTGCGCACACGCCTTCGTAAACAAAGGAACTTTAAAACTCTTTTTAAAACTCGATGAGTTGTCCAAATACTTTGAAACTTTAAAGCCCTCCCATTAGCATTGTATCGCGACGTTGTTTGTTCAGGGTGTTCAGAGACTCTGATTAACACTTACAATTATCGGGTCCTTAGTGCAAGGAGGATGCAGGTGGTCCTTGCACATAAGTATAATTTAAACAGATTCTTATGGGCAGTATGTTTGAGTGTATATGTATAAAACATTTAGCTTTATATGAACAATTAGGTCTAAATGTTCATGTGGTAGCAAATATAACCTGGTATTTTAAACTTTCAGAAATATATTTTAGTCATCTTATTTTCAACTATAACCGCCGAGTGTGTATGAGTGTCAATTAAGCGTAAGTGGTTTGTCAGGATTGGGGCTGATAGGGATCCGTGATCACTGTCTACCTACCTATCTACGGTCATGATGTGAATTTACATATGTTATTTTAATTGGTACGTATGTAGTAGATATAATTTCACAGGCATCTAATATATTTAAGCCGCGTTGGGTTGACGACGTCAAACGAACAGCTGGAAGCAAATGGATACAGAGAGCCCAAGATCGACAGAGTTGGCGTTTGCTAAGGGAGGCCTACACCCAAAAAAGGTGTTGAAAAAGGCTAGAGAGAGAGAGAGAGAAGCCACGTAAGATTACTAGTAAATTACCTATTACAATATATGCGAGGCAGCGGTTAACTAAGGTTTAAAAGCCATAAACTGTTCAGGTAATGAGATGTCCGAATGAGTATGATGTGATTATCAAGGTGGTTTGTCAAAATATTGTTTTTTATTTGTCATACGTACCTCAAAATACAAGCTCGAAAAAAGATCATTAGTCATTTCAAGCGACTCATCAAAAATGTCTCCGGCCCATAATTCAACACAATGCAACGTTACTTTAAAGACATGGATGTAAGAAAGATAATGTATATGACTATTTGCTTTTCCTGTTGATACTGATCTAGTTTGAAACTTTTTTTAAACGTAGTTCTGCTCGGTATATACTAAGAGAATACCAAGATTACTGAATGAATTGTACTAATGGAGTTTGTGAGCTGATAAGCTCTAGCTTTCGTCCATAACATTCTATATTTACGTCTCATACTTTTATAAAATGAAGTATTTAAACAACATTATACTCGTTAGAAGTTTGAAATATATTTTTCTGTTCTTTGATTTATTTTATTTTTATTATGAGTTGTTCATATACGATATAACAAAAGAATGAACAATATGAATATATTCATATAATTAAGTATAGTAAGTAGTTAAGACATTATATTATAAATCATAATTACACTAAAAACGGTACAGAAAATACCTATTACAAATTATAATACTATATACATTATAATACATAATAATAATACAATATTGCTTACAATCTCTACTATCTCTACTATACTTCATACAAACTATTACCTTTTTTTTCTATAAACATTAGGATACCACATCCACATTTCCTCTCTTCTTGAATCCAGGTGCCCGCAGACTAGTACCGTCTGACCGTAGTTGAACTAATGTCACATGGCTTATCGTAATTTGAATCGACATTTGGATACTGCTCAAAATCTTTGTTTCGTCTGTACGCTTTATAATTTCTTAATGGAAATTTAAGGTAGTATCTTAACGGGATTTGTTATTGTAGTAATATGTAGAGTGTGTTAAAGTAGTAAAATGTTTAGTTATGTGTTTAATGTATTGAAAATAATGCAATTAGGAGGTGGATGTAAAATACATATTATATTTGTATTGAAAATCTACATACTTCACTAATTAATTATTTTTTTCAATGAGTAAAGTTTACAGATCTGTTTTTTTTAATCATATTTTTTTTACTTTCACTGGACAAATTCAATTATTTTATCTAAGACGTGGAAATTAATGAATAAGAATAGGTATCTATAAATAACTCTAAGAGTGATAATTGTTTTATCTCTTTCGAGAACCTTTTACCTATTATGACTTATGTATATTTTTTATATTAGGTATGTAGTTTTCATTCCCACCGTATAAAAACAAACCATAGGGAACACTATTCTTTGTTAAATTCTGGCAATCTCCATCCCGCTCTTTCTCGTAGGTTAGAGCGAGTAGCCAGATGAGTTGAAATGTCGCAGGTCATTAGGTCCCGGCCATGTAAGGTCTACAATATGCCAATATGGAAGCAGTCGAGGCTTTTGTAGGTAGCTTGGCTAAGGGTTCTTCCTATAATATAAGGCTGTTATGATTTGTAGGTGCTTTGAGAATTAGTACGGGTAGTTGATATGACAATACATCGGATATGAGATGGCTTCTGAAATTAATAGTTGACTTTTGATACATTTTGTTATTGTTGAATGTCATTTGTTATTCTAGATCGTTAATAGAATATACATAATTATTCTTCACATATAAAATATTATGAAATTATAATATATTTATTGTACAACGCAATGAAAAAAGAGTGAGATTAGAAATAAATAAAAACATAATCACTAGGTCAGCATGATGTATTTGGATATGAAAGAACCGAAAGTGGTGTGTCAGTACAGCAACAAATGTGATATCTGCCTACCCTACAAAAGGGATATGGACTTAAACAATCAGGTTGGCTAAGTGATAGACTAGCAACCTCGTTTCAAGAATCTTTGAAGCTTGAATCCAAAGTTCTGTCCACCCCTCAATATATACAGTCGTGACTAAACATGACATATCTATAATAAGTCCGTTTATTAAGCACCCGTTTGTACCTTTGAAAGATCATGGAAGTTCAATATGGCCGACCGATGACATTGATAATCCGCTATTGTGCCACTGCGAATTAATTGTCTACACTGTACTAGAGTCTGGAAGTGAAAACTTGGTGAAACGACACAGTGTCACGACTAATGTTTGTGGGGTAGAGAGAGCTTTGACAGCAAAGTTGTATGATATTTAGCTACTATATACAGTCTCTAAATGCGCCAAATGTGATTGTTGAAATGAAGTGAGATGTGCGTTTTTTTAACTACTTCAAATGTTAATTATAAAACACAAATTTTCCTAAATTATCTTTTTAACCACTCGTCATTATTGGTACTAGCTAGCTGGTAAAATGTGACTTTAAAATTGGCCAAGACGGCATATGACAAGTGTCCGAAAGGGCTAACAATCGTGAATCTTATGTTTATTATATAATAATTAAATATATAAATATATAATTCGACGAAGGATTAACTGTGTATCAGTAAATACAGGGCTTAAATCCAGCTTGCGTAGGTACCAATGGAAATGAAGCTTAATGAATTTCTGTGTACATTTTCGTTTTACGAAATACATCGAATACTGCGGTGAGGGAAAACATCGTGAGGAAACCTACCTGTTGCCCAAATAGGTAATAGTTAGCTCTGGTGAATGGCGACATGGCTTTTCTGCATTTTCGGCATTTTCTGGTCAACACGTGGATTGGAGGTGGCAATAGAATCACTACCTCCGCGATTGCGGAGATGGAAACCTTAACCTCCGACTACACCGCAAGGGGACGTATGGTAATGGTCGTGAACGTTTTTGTCTTTCTATCTATAATAATTTACATACGATTAATTTAGGATTATGCGAGATAGGTCATTAGTCATAAATACGTCACCTATCTCTATTTGTTCCATCACAAGTAACCAAATTTACATACACATCACATGTAGGTACAGAACAGCAAATGAACCAATCAGGAACCTTATTGACATTTTAATAAAACCACATCATAAAAGGTCACTCGTAACTGGTACTGATTCGCTGAACAAAAATGGTAAGCGTCGTTTGCATACATGGTTATGATGTATACTTATTTGAGGCCGCTTTAAGGCTAGCGATGTAAAGGTGGGTTGGTTTAGATGAGCCTGTTGAATGGGGTTTAAATTATAATATAATTGTACTCGTATATGCAAAAGCATAGGTAATATAGTATTATATAAGGTAGGTATGGGATGTATCACGTATATAAATATACAATTTAAGACGGATTTGTAAAAAGAAATTGTAATAGTAATTTATTCTAAAAGATAGGTTTCAAGTTCTATTTGATTTGGAGTTTTGTGTTATACGTTTTAAATAATTATGTTTATGTATACTATCTTATGTGGTACGCAGATATCATAATTTTCTTTTTAACTCCTTCCTGGGTAACCACTTTCCACAAAATACATACATACATACACATTACGCTTGATTCCCTGTAGAGGGAAGGTTATATTACGGATGCCCACAAAATACTACCGCATATATTATGTTTAGGACGCAGAGACATATCATTCTATTTCCATTCATCAATTGTATCTGTCCTAATCTAAGCCTTTAATACCACTGCCTCAATAAAGTAGGTATGCATCGCTCGTTACACCGCTTAAAATTCCCACTGCATTCTGGTCCCTCCCACTATAATTTTAGGTTATTTTTTCCACAACAAGTCCAACTCGTTTCCATAATTGAGAGCAGCTAATGAATCGCTGTTTAGCATACCATATTAGTTCATATGACACCGGCTTCAGGAAACGCTCGCGGATTGGTCAATAAGTCGGCCAAGGCGGTAAATATACGGAGATGCTCTGATAACGTTAATAGATTACTGGTCCAGCTACCGGTTTTCGTACTAGTTTGTCAGCTTGTATGTATGTTATTACAGTACATGTATGATGAACTTATATGACAGGTTTTGAAAGAACATAAGTTCGCACGTTATTACACCTTTTTTTAAAACGTGTGAGTTTGTTGTTATTAATAATTAGTATACTGACAAACTTAATAATGATGTACACATTTAATCCATTCCAAATTCCTTTATATTTGGTTCATATAATAGAAATACATCATGAAATTTTAATAATTACATTTATAATTATTAAAATTTCATGATGTATTTCTATTATATGAACCAAATATGTTATACCTGTTTCTCATTCAAGAATCTGTGGTCCAAAAAGCTACTCATATTCAGCTGTTCACTTCCTAAGCACAAACATGCGCTGATCATTTGGTAACTTAAGAAGTCAGAAATTAGTTGGCAGGTGAATAAGGGACTAAGAGTCAATAAAAACTATTGAGAGATAGAGTAGCAGCCTATCACCAATTTGCCGTTTCAATTCCATCACAAATTGTTGAATGTTTTTACTCTTTATATTGATGATACGTCTTTCAATCCCTGTGAGTGGATTAAACTTCACAGATATAATATAACTTTCATTACTAGCATTAGTATCGCAGTATTGATGACATTAATGTGGACCCCTGACCTCTAGTCCCTTAGTCACCTCTGACGACATACTAGGACGAATGGTAGCTAGCGACTAGCGCATGTAATTTTTGAAATGTATGAAATTCAATTAACTACAACCTCCTTTCGCAGATCCTCCTCGGCCCCGGCGTCGGCCAATGATGTCGGCAGTGACTCCAGACCTCTCCGAGCCTCACCAGCACGATGTTCACCAGGTAATCACCAGGTACTTCCCCCTTCTCCTTATAGTGTAACAGACTCTTTATAATTTGTTCTTATATACAATTTTTTTTGTGCGAATCATGATTTTTTGTCAATATAGTGATGATCGAAACGTTAACAGATAATATATTATACATACATTCACATTACACCCGTATTTTTCAAAAGAGTAGGTGTAGGAGTAGCTAACCTAACCTGATCCTGACAAACTACTTTCGCTTTGATGACATTACGAGAACTCTCGGTTTGATCTTGGATGCTTAGATACTCTGCGGTTATACGAACTTTTAAAGTAACTTTTCTCTAATATACAGCCTCTTAGATCTTTGTTTTCATTTATTACACCGTATAGTTAAATGAGGTATCAATTTAGAACATCTAAACCAACCTCTTTGCTCAAACCTCTCATATTTTGATACCTGGCAACCACACCTAATAAAGAGGACGTTACCGCGTCGCCGGTCATAAATCGTGATTTCTTTGCCCTTAAACTCATGACGTCAGATCTCGTGACATGACGAGATGCTCTAACTGTATCTTGTTTGGCTTCAGTCGTGATAAGACCTTTTTGTTCAGGGTTCTCGGTTTGTCACTTCACTTTTGTTTAATCTATTGGCGGATGAATGACGTATGGGTTATGGATTACTTATAGATTGAGATGTATCGAAGTCTTTTGAATAAATTCAACGCACAACTCTTTTTAAGTTTTTTTAATGTGGTTACGGAATTATGATAAATCAAATATATGAAATGGAAAGAAATTGAGTGTTAAAATTGTGTTTTGACAAACTGTATACTAATTTAATAATTATAACTACACGGACAAAATGTATGAAAGGTGGAACCATAATAAAGTAGCGCTGTGTAATAAGTCCATTAGCCAAATAGCTTTGAACATTTATTTATAGCTTTGAACATTAACTTTGAACATTTATTGACATTATCTGACATTGATGACATGATTGATTATTTTGAATATTGTATGCAAACTTTGTTTAACATTCATGCTCCGATTAAAAAAATTAGAGTTAAAACTGATCGTGCACCGCCTTGGTTAACTGACAATATAAAACTCATGATATCTCTGCGCAACAAGGCCTTTACCAGATTCAAAATAACTAAGAAAGATAGTCATAGAGCGTACTGGTTGGATTTAAAGAAATTGGTGACTAAGAGTGTGAAACGCGAAAAAAGAGCCTACTTCGATCACTTTGTAAACCAACATGTCAGGAGTGATAATGCATCCTTTTGGAAGAACATTAAGTCAAAACTTCCCACTAGTCTAAACCATGATATTATCTCAGATAGATTCACGAGCGCTGATGAAATTAATAAACATTTTCTTAAAACTCCAGGCTCGAACCGTGTACCTACTAGTGAAATTGATAAGTTTACATTGCAAACATATGGATTAAACAAGCTTAACTTACGTGAGGTTCCGGAAGACACAGTTTTAAAGGCCATTATGTCGATTAAATCGAACGCTATGGGTGTAGATAGCATCACTAGAGATATGGTCATATGTACACTGCCACGAACACTTTCAGTCATAACACACATGATAAACGTCTCAATATCCACTGGGAAGGTTCCACACCGATGGAGGCATGCCTTGGTGACTCCGATTCCCAAGCATGACAAGGCTTCAGCGCTCAAGGACCTGAGACCTATCAGTATTCTGCCATTCCTTTCTAAGGTCTTAGAAAAGATTGTATACACGCAGCTTTCAAGTTTTGTAAATCATGAAGGGATCCTTCCTAAATATCAATCCGGTTTTAGGAAGGGACGGGGAACGGCTACGGCTTTACTGGATGTTGTCGACCATATTTTGACGGACCAGGATAGGGGACTGGGAACTATTTTGACTTTATTAGATTATTCACGTGCGTTTGACTCATTAAATATAGAATTGTTACTTTCGAAACTACAATATTACGGAGTAGGGCTAAGTTCACTTGATTGGTTTGACAGTTACTTAAATGGAAGGAAGCAGATGGTTAAGTTAACGCAGGATGACGGCTCGGTCGTATACTCGCGTTTGTGTGATGTTGATCGGGGTGTGCCACAGGGATCTGTCCTGGGGCCTCTTCTTTTCATCATCTACACGGCTGATTTGCCACGCGAGGTACAGAACTGTCGCTACCATATGTACGCTGACGACGTGCAGCTCTATATGTCTGCGCCTCCGGGAGAAATGGCTTTGAGCGGTCACGGGGTTGAACGAAGACTTGAGAAGGATACGGGAGTGGTCTGACCGGAATGCCCTCGTTCTCAACTCGGCGAAGTCTAAGGTCATGATGCTGGGTAGTCGGTCGCAGCTTAATGCCATGGGGGCTGTTGCTCCGGTTGTTAGGATCGGGGACAATCCGCTTGAACGGGTATCTGAGGCAAGGAATTTAGGCGTGCTGTTCGATGAGCGGCTGCGTTTTGAGTCACATATAGTAGGGACGATATCGTGCTGTTTCTATCGTTTGAAGCTCTTATACTCTGTGCGGGATATGCTCTCCGTGAGTTCCCGGGTGGCCCTCTGCGAGGCACTCGTGCTATCTAAGCTCAATTACAGCGACGTGGTCTACGGGCCTCGTATCACTGCCGATACTGCGAGGGCTGTGCAGAGAGTGCAGAACGCTTGTTGCAGATATTGCTTCAACGTGCCGCGCCGAGCTCACGTAACGCCTTTTTTGAATGAAGCAAATATGCTAAGGATGGAGTCCCGACGACGGCTGCATCTTGCCTGTCTGGTATTCGATATTGTGAAGTACCGGGAGCCGCCTTACCTGTTCGAAAGGCTCAAGTTCGCACGAAGCGGTCGCACCTGTGCACAGAGAGTGGCGAGGGCTCCTCTTGAATTGCACAAACATCACACAGCGGCTTTCGAGGGTGGTTTTCACTATGCAGCGACCAAATGTTGGAATAATATCCCGCCCCCCCTACGACAGTTACAAAATAAACTCACCTTTAAACTGAAATTTCAAAATATTCTGTTGATGAAACAACAAGAATTGCCGTAGTGAAAGTCACCCTCGCCTCTAACGCCTCTAACACTACTACTACACTCTAACACTACTACTCTATTTATGTACTTATTTCATGTAATATTCACACTTCTCACTTATTCACTCTTATATACATTTTAATATTTCGCTTTTATTTTCATTATCGCAAGTATGTTTATTTTACGTAAAATTATAAATCTACCCTCTGTGGGCTGCCAGCTGAAAATCGGCGGCTCTGTGGAGCCTTAAGCGCTCTATAGACAACCGCCGAGCTGGACACCTTTTGAGATTACCACAACTAGCTGTGTAATACCATATTTCAAATGTAATTTAATTGAATGAAATGTAATTTTATGTGTTGTGTGTTATGTAATCTAATTATTGTCTTTGAATTTTATTGTAAATGTTGAATATTGTATGTAATAATTGATGTGGTTGTCTCAATAAAGATATTATTATTATTATTATTATTATTAACCTCACACCAAATAATCCAAATTTTAAATTATCATGGCGCTGATATAAGTGTTTCAAGCCTCTTCATCTTGAAATTGTTAGCCCATCGACTAATACAAATAACGATCATCTCCCACAACATGCTAGAATAAAGGCAGCTAGTTATCATTCTATTGTATCCATTTGATCTCTATCTATTTTAGCATAATTACTACCTCCGAATTTGTGGATATGGAAACCTGAACCTCTGAGTACCCCGTAATGATTAATGGCCATGAACGCGTTTGTTCGTTTTTTCTATACTATTATAGTGTATCCTAAACCATAATGAAACCTTTTAATAATTATTATTCTATTTATGTAAATAGCTAATGAACTCAAAAATAGCTCCTTTTAAAATTACATTTCTTTAAAAAGTTGTTAAATATTCTTCTTCCTAAGAACATGATTAATGGTTCAAGTTTGGAGCGAGTGAGTGCACAATATAAAGAGCTTAAGCGATGAATTGACACTTTTTTGTAACACTTTCCCACTGGAAAAGTGTAAGGAAATCTGCCCCAAAAACTTGCTTAAGGCATTCAAGGATTAAATACTGAACACACACATTAACGATAAAGTTATTGATATAAACACTCTCACATTTATGAATACTTTCGGCGTTTAAAGGAACAGACTACTATTATTGCAAAAGGAATTTATATAACCAATGTGAAAGGAAGAGTTGTAAGGGATATGCCGCGTAGAAATTATACAGATCAAACTGGAGACATTCTTCTCATGGTGTACGTAGCGTGAAGAACAGAAGAGCATGTATGAGAAGGTCAATGGGTGTGAGTGAAGCCAGATATTCGTGAAGATCGGTACAGGTGGTGATTGGTAGTCGTAGAGGCGAGAATATATGTATGTATGTACTATTGTTGTATTGCATTAATTTAACACTATCATCGTGTATTTACCATCAGGAGTTTAAGTCTATTAATAAATTTTCTCAGTAATAGTACTTTTGTAAAAGATTTTATGATCTTTATGTTGAATAAAAAAGCATTTCATTTCATTTCAGTAGTTCAATGTTACTTTAGTAATAATTTGAAATTGATAGTAGGATAGTAAAAGTGACAAATTAAATGCCGTAAAATGGTGATATTTCTCACTTTTGCGTCTTTACTAACAAATTTACACCGTTACTGAAGTAATATTGAGCTACAATTTTGCAAAAAGCATTAGTAGACTTGGGCCTCAGTAGTACAGTAGCTTGCAAAACTATACATACATACATACTTATCACGCCTAATTCCCTGTAGAGGGGTAGGAAGAGATCACGGATCCCCATTTGTCCCGATCCTGACAGACCACTTACGCTTCTTTGACATTCATACATCTTCTCATACACTCTCGGCGGTTATAGGTACTCCTACCGTCACCTTTTTTCAATATAGCGTCTATTTGACTGTTATATGTTGTAAGACTATACTTAGTACATTTCGATATACCTGTCAGTTAGTATTCCTAGGTCTTAGGCTTTAAGCTAGAGACCTGACTTAAGCCCTTCCGCAGCTGGCTAGCGTATACCTTTGTTGAAATAGTATATTCGTTGTTACGCCCACTGAGCAAATTGTAGGTTTACTGTAACGGACACCGGACAAGAAAGGGTGTGGAGCCGAATCAGATTGTTATTAAGTGAAATATTTTAATATTCTGTTATTTCTTATTTTATACCTTATAATTTAAGTTATAAATACATTCTAGAGAGTCTTTGTAAAATCCTGTTTCTTTTTCAAAATGTCGTTTTAAATTTATAGGCGAATCCATCGTAATAGCAATGCATCTACATTTACTATTATCAAAGATATTATTGTATAAATATAAAACAGTGATAGTAGTTTTCCAACTAATTGTGATAAAGGCAGAGGGACGAGTATGATAATAGTTTGCTAACCTGTTGCTCAAATAACTTTCTAAACAAGCTGGGAAATTCCCGGTTCATGGCTTAAATTTGTATTTTACGACCTCTAGAGAATATTATACTCTATATCTTTAATGCTGAGGCGGTACCGTATCACTGCATGGTACGAGTTATGTGTCTTTATTTTTTTCTTGTCTATATGAGCAGTCCATAAATTCATTATTATTCTCTATCACTTACGTATTCGAACCATAAAACTGAGACCTTTCGGAATCAAATTGTGAAAAACATACTAACAAAAACTCGAATATTAAACTAAAGGCGATTCCACAGCCACCCCTATCCAAATGTCCAACTGTAGTCCGCTCTAAAACGTCTCCCGGTGATGTGTGCCCGATTGGGTTTGCAGCCGAATTGCGCAAATTCCGAACCCTCTTATTGGTTGCCATTGAGACCCAACTATTTCGAGATCTTGTCATAATTGATTTATTTCAACTACGGAATGAATATGTAAAGAGATAATTGGTAGTTTAGACCAATGTTTGTAAAGAGATGTGGAGAAATAACTGGTAGTTTATGCCAATGTGTATGTTTTTATCGAGTTAGAATGCCACTTAGCGTAGAGATTGATATCGTTTATTTTTTATAAGATTACTAATACTATATATATATATATATATATATATATATATATATATATATATATTGTGATAATATGATTAAATATTATGTAATTTCAATTACAGGAAGTTCTTTGCTATGGTATACTTTATAAAAAACATTGTCATCTTATATGGCTTAAGGGAAGCTCTGGAAATCTCGTTGTATGTAATGTACCATAGGTTGCATTTGTACACGAAATAACTATTCATATGTGCATATGTTCAAGTGTTGTTTCTAGGATCGGGTAAAATGGGTTCCCCAGATATCAGCCTTTCCCTCGAAAACAGGTAAAAGACAGTGCTAGTAAATGGCGACACGGTTTGTCACCTGTTATACTGAGTGCAGGCTATCTGGTCAACACGTGGGTTCGAGTTGGCCATAGAATTGCAACCTCCGCAACTGTTGGATTCGAACATAAGGTGTCTATGGTCATCAAAAGTGTTTAGTCTCCTAACGCTTTGTCAAACAACCACCTCTCTAAAAACCCTGTTCTGTGTTCTATTCATTAGTTCGTTTCTTAGAAGTCTCTTTCAACGATTGTATGATATACTGAAAAAAACCTACTATTTAACGGGGAAGGCGACGTATCACAAATACATACGAAATTGAAGACACTCGCGTCCAATCTGTGCTAGTCCGGGACGCAAAAGAATACAAATTAGCTGCTGTTCTTCCGGGCATGTCGTGGAAGGCGACTAAGGGACTATAGTATATTCGCATTAAGAAAATAGTGACGTCATCATGTCGCCACGTCTTGACCAATGAGACGTGACAACGGTTGTCTGCGATTGGTCAATGTGACTTCTTTTCTCATTTACTAACTTCTCATTGGCCAGTTTAACCTCTGTATAACATGACGTCACTATTTACTTAACGCGAATAGCCTATAGGAGTTAATGAAATCCATTGGTCGATATGCTAGCAACCTCACCAATCTTCCACATAACATCAAAACAGGCAGGACCCTATATTTTAGGATGAATATATGATAATTTAGACTAAATAAGCTAACATTTAATAAGTCTCTCAACATTAATTTGCATTCAAGACAAGTTCAGTGTAAGTATAATTTACAGTTTGCCATTTATTTACTTCTTCCTACATTCATACCTACTTAGGCTTCACATCTTGTTAGGGAAGTATTAGAGCCTATATAATAGGCATTAACAGTTCCCGAAATAATATTCAGTCCCCACTAATGAAGCCATCCAGTGTTCCGGAACGTTACAACGGCTGAAGTCGCATTTCCCAAACGACTGCTAACGAGCCAACGTTAGCTTAGATCGCTCACTCATCACTTTTATGCTTAATTTCGAAGGGCTTCAGTACACATACGCACTTCATACCTTTGTCAGTTAGTTGAGGGATTGTATAATAATAATAATAATATTTAGGACACTATTACACCAATTGAACTAGCCCCTTGGTAAGTACATTTAAGACTTGTGTTAAGGGTACTAGTCGACGTATATTTAAGAAATATATACTTATTATAGATAGATAAATACATATATAGCATATATAATCAACGACCAGACTGGAGAGCAGAAGAAAAGCGTAGTTCTTAACTCTGCCTCCACTGGGAATCGAACCCGGGACCTCACGATTAACGTTCAGGTGTCTAACCGATAGCGCCACGGAGGTCGTCAAAATACAAACTGTATGGGTGTTAATAATTGAGTGTTTGGTAGGTATAATTGGCCTATGGCAGTCAGGTATAGATTATTCTTTATTCAATCAGTCTGTAATAGGCCACTGCTGGACATAGTTGTCCACCAAGGGTACACCTTATATGTACGCCTAATATAACTACATCTAATATGACAAGTGTTTCGTTAAACGTTATTGCTATTCTAGTTGTATAGTGCGTGAAAATATATTAATTAAGTGCAGTATATATTATGAAACATGTTAAGTAAAGAGGTGAGTTATAAAAGGTACCTCGTACAAGCTTATTATTATATGTATGTGGTATAATAATAACGACACCTTTAAGAGGATATATGTACACAATAATATGAAATTATTATGTCAATAAAATACAATAAAGAGCTCTAAGTCACAATATCGCCTATCGTTTTCCTTTTACGTTTCTGGTTTCATTCGTTTATTATTTATACATATTTAAACGATTCCAATAAATAATTGATTGATCGAATATAACACATTACACCCTATTTCCTTCTACAAATCATCTCCTATCCCTCAGTCGTCTCTTACAATACATTCCTAACGTATTTACTTCTGTTGTTCTTGCAAAGTGCTACTCACTGTTCCCCCGCAGTTCTACAAGTTAGAAACTCGATATCGCAGACAATAAGTCCCTGAGGCGGAGTTTGTTTAAATTATAAGATCATTACTCTCAGGCACTTTTAGCGAATTGCAATTACGTAGACAGTGAATTTACTTAGCGGATTCCTGTTACAACTTTCGTAAACTAAGACAGTTAGGTGTTACGAATTCTTACTGGTATTTATTTATTCGACGACGACCTCCGTGGCGCGATTGTTTTACTGAACGCTTATATCCAGGTCCCGGGTTTGATTCCCGGTGGAGGCAGAGTTAAGAACTGCACTTTTATTCTACATCTTTCATTTCCAGTCTGGTTGTTAGTTATATATGCTTCATATGTATTTATCTATTTATAATATGTAAATATTTCTTAAATATACGTTGGCTAGTACCTTTAACCCTTAAAGAGCTAGTTCAGTAGTGTAATAATGTCCTAAATATTATTTTACTATCTTTAAACAAGATTCCATCCGCTCCAAAGACCCTAGCTGTCTCCGTAATTCACTGACTGTTTGCCAGTACATCGCTTGCTAAATTAGCTGCGCTTCAAGTAACATTAACATTACGTCCAGTTAGGCGGCCTGCGAGAATTAATGGAGGTAATTTCGAATGCTTGCTTCCAGTCTTCAAGTTAAAGTAGCTAATTACATGTACATTGTAATATATTTTACAACCTATTAAGTACAAGACTTCATGTAATACTTGTATCACAAATATATTACAATATATGTAAAAATTCATGTTAATCGTACAACATTTATCTGTGTGAGTCTGGGTCGAAAATAAAATGCTAACTAGATTCCATAATCTCACCATTACGAAGAAGGCTATTAAAGAAGTTGGGGTCAATACAATCTATTGGTTGATGGCCATTTTGTAGAAGGCTAAGAAAGTTCTGGTCAGTACAGTCTATTGGTCGATAGACTAGCAATCTGACGCAAGTATTTTACATCAACGCCATTATAACTCCATTTTTTTTGTTGCTAAAAGTAACCAAGGAGATATTTTATGTCAGCTGTGTGTTATATCCAGAATTATACAGGTTATGTAAAATAACAATTACTGTGGTATAGTGAAAAAAAAATGTTAGAAGTAGCTATAATTACTGAGTATGTATGTGGTAGCTTATGGAACTTTAAGTGGTTTATCAGGAATTGAAAATGGTTATCCGATATATGTTCGTAGCTTTTTGTAGGTAAACGGTGATAACTTGTATTGGTGTATGTATAAAAAGTCAAAGTTAAATGTTTTTATTCAACATAAGTACAGGTACAGTACATTCATTGAAAGTCAAAACATTTGCCTGACACTGGTCGTCTCTTAGCATTGAAATTCTACCGTTAGTTCGGAAGCCATGGCTCGGAGAAGAACCAACAAGAAACTCCGGCTTTCAGGATTTTTTGCCCAGTGCCAGTTACAAAACCAACCAAATATAGCCAGCCTATCATCCTCAAATAACTATCAATATAGTCAAAATGTTATAAAAAAATGTAATAAGCCTACATCATTAACTTCGCATGTTCATTAACTCAACCATCTAACTACCCCACAAGCAAAAACAGTCATAATACATAAGTTTCAAAGCAATCAAACGACATGCCATTACCAGGAGCACATAAGTAAATAAAGGAAGAGTCAAGGATGCTTACGTAATGCCTGTCAGGGTTAGAATAGCAAAGACGGGGACAATATTCGATGAGCCGATAAAGTAGTAGAATGAACATGGTTGCCATTTTGCCATATTAAGCAGCGGTGCCTTGTATTGAAATGTCAATCCTATACAATAGCAGATACGTATTCGGTAAGTCACGTTATGTATTTAAAAGTATTCCGTTCATTTTGGTTTCTATCGCCGTAACGTTTATACAATTGCTTAGGACATCTGCTTTGAAAGAATTTTATTTAGAAAGTACCTACCATTTTTGAGCCTTGAGTTATCATGGTTGTCACAAATAGCTTTATACACTTAAAGCCAAAGTTTGTAAAGATAGTTCGGAAAAAATGAATTAGCTTTCGATTATAATATAGGGAATACAAATATTGCCAATGAGACTTTTAAATATGAATGAAAATACTTTTAGTAAAAATAATCATTATTCATTAAAATTTATTAATCATTATTTTTTTGTATATTGCTTCATTATTGATAATTTAGGAAGTTTAGTCACCATTATTACACTCTCCTTTCATCTCTCAAAACGCAGAATAAATACTAAGACTATTGCCCTTGGTAGCAAATTTAGTTTTGTTTCTTTCGCTACTATATTGAGATTAGTTGCTTATGGGCAAGAAAAAAATTACATTCACGCCCTATACATATGTATATACACTTCGCGCTGTTTCCTTATACACGAGTAGGCAAAGATTGAATCTCACATTTAGCCCTATTAAAAAAAAATTTGAAAGTACAGTCAACGCTAAAAGTATACCCAGTAATTTTTTATAAGGTTTACGTTTATAAAAACAAAAGACAATATTTTTCATTTCGAAGCACGCGAACGTATAGTGGCCATGTCAATGCATAGTGGCGCCAATTTTTAAATATAAAATATTGTCTTTTGTTTTTATAAACTTAAACCTTATAAATAGTTACTGGGACTGCACTTTTAGCGTTGACTATAGATACTTCTCCAATAACATTATATGCAAAAGACCTAAATATTTGATCAGTAAACGTAGACTGGACACATGTAACACTAAACACTCTATTTTTATGTATCTCTACGTAGCACCTACATTATACATGCGCCTTTCAAATTGGTCAGTAAAGGAAAGTTTGAAACTATAAGACATACGAAGATTTGTTCTTAGGAACCATGCCACTGTTTTTGATAAAAAGAAAAACTACATTTATACTTTATTTGAAAAAAGAACTATATCCAGTTCAGGAATCGAATCCGGTTGCTTTGAAAGAATAAACTTGTACTTTTCACTTTCTGATTTTAAATGTCGTTGGTGTAGGTAGGTCTTAAGCTGTAAATGTCTTTATGAAACATCGGTGACATGATTCCTAAGAACAATTCTTCGTATGTCTTACAGTTACAGACTTTTTCATACTGCCCCATTTGAATGCGCCATCCTGTATACTATGCTTAAAAAAATACAGTATAGCTTCATGTCAAATACAGTAACGAAATATCCCTATTTGAAAATTCATCCCGTGCTAGCTGGGACGTGTAAAAAGAATGATAACTGGCTGCCGTTCTTCCTAGCATGTTGTAGGAGGCGACTAAGGGACTAGGGGTAAATGGGTTCAAATTAGCGATGGGGTATCAACCTCTCACCAATATTCTGTATGACAACACAACCCCGTTATTTATGCAAAAAATGTGACCTAGGGGATAATAAATCTCCGAGGTTCAGTCCACCCCGAAAGGGATTGCAGAACGTGCATGTATATATGTATAAATGAATTCGAGTATTATAGACGGAAGTTATCTATCAGGATCTTATCTATCGCAATCTATACCACCTTATTAAACCTCAAATCTTTTTGTCATTATTAAATTCCTTGTAACTTTACATAATATTCATCTGACGGAATTAAAGCACTCCTTACACCTACGCTCCTGATTAATTCCGAAAAATTAAGATGTCAGACTTGGTCTTTGATCTTTTATTAATTACGTTGACTTCGCATCAAGACTACAAACAAGACTTAGCTCTACCTTCAAATAAAATTGTTTGAGCCCCCGAAGCATCAATTACTTGATTGAAATGAAAATGTACCATATTTATACGTACAGTTTGAAAATCAATTTAAATTTTGTTTTCTGTATGCGTAATAAGCTGAACAATCAGGTAATCACCCACTAGATTCTATTGACCCTCAGCCCCTTAGTCGCCTCCTACACCTTCGAGATCGACAGTTAGTTAACATTTTTTACGTCCCAGATGGTACGGGACAAAAGTTAACCAGATAGGCAGTACCGAATGTGACACAGCCTGCCATTGTTACACTTTATCTTACCGGGAAAGAATGACATATTCGATACATCACCATCCCCAATAGCTACATATTAATCTAATACACATCTAGTAACAACAGCCGGAGGCCGCCAAACAGCTACTGCGCTTACAAAGGACCAGTTCCCGCGTTTTTGTCCGCCATGAAACAAAAGCCAACTTTTGCAAATGGCCGCCCCTTTTATTTGGCGGGTGATAAAAATGGTTTATTGCTCTGTGTGTTAACATATATTAGATATGTGACGATATTTATTATATAAAACAACATAAGCTTCACGACTTGTGTATACACACTCCTTTTTTATTGTGGCGAGGTAGTCAGAGGCTTGAGTGCCCACTTCCGACATTTCGAAAGTATGTTAGGTATGGGTCACTCGAAGCCCGCGTATCACTAGATAGTCAGAACCCAACGTATTAGATAGTGAACCGTATCGCCGTACATATGCCTGACTATTACCTATCCCTCTTACTCACTCTTAGGGACTGCAAATTATGTACATAAATGAAAACACATTTTAAAATTTCATTCATTGTTACATGCCAGAGCCAGGATTCGAACCTAGGACCTTTTTCATAAGACCCAGAAGTCTTACGTTTTAATTAATTCTTTCAGGGTGTACAGAAACAGAAACTCGAAAGCATTAACATCGAGGTTGATAAAAGAGAAACGCGTTCATGACCATCAACCCATGCGGGGTAATCAGCGGTTCAGGTAACCATCTCCGCAATCGCAGAAGTAGTAATCCAATGGCCACCTCAAACCCATGTGTTGACCAGATAGTCAGTACTCAATTTGACTTTAAAGAGCCAATTTTCACGTACGTCTTTATACAATTTTACGTTTCGTACGTTTTTATACAATTTAAGCGGCTGTAGCCTAGTGGACAAGACCTCGGACTTCGTATGAGAAAGGTCCTAGGTTCGAATCCCGACTCTGGGATGTACCAATGAATGAAATTTAAATATGTGTTTCTCATTTACGTACATAATTTACAGTCGTTAACGGTGAGGGAAAACATCGTGAGGAAACCTGCCTATCCCTCAGGATAGGTAATAGGTGCCTATATACGGCGATACGGTTCACTACCTATCACGTTGGGTGCTGCCTATTTAGTGATACGCGGGCTTCGATTGACCCATACCTAACATGCCTTCGAAATTTCGAAGATGGGCATTCATGCCTCTGACTACTCCGCCATAATAAAAAGGGAGTGTGTATACACAAGTCGTGAAGCGTATGTTATGTTATGTTTTTTTTTATGTTTCACTTACCTCTTTATACCGTTAAAATAAATACAATTTTCCATCGAACCGACTTTTATTTCCCATCTGTTATTCGATGCATTTTAAATAGCCTTTCATTCATCATGTGTCAACGGGAATTAACCGATAAATTGATATAAATGTTCCAGTAGGTTATTGGATATATCGCCCGGTTATTGGATGTTAATTTGGTTTTTGGATGAAACGTAAATAACTTACTTGAGAGATAAACTATTAGCGTGAGGTTCCGGGTTCAATTTCCAGTAGAGTAAATTATTTTAAAGGAATCCATGAGTGTGAAGTGAAAGGGTAGTTACTTAGGAGCGGGCTTAATAAGACATATAACAGTCGGATCGACGCTATATTGAAAAAGTGTGACGTTAGAAGTACCTATAACCGCCGAGAGTGTATGAGAAAATGTATGAGTGGCAATGAAGCGAAAGTGGTTTGTTAGGATCGGGACAAATGGTTCCGTGATCTCTGCCTACCCCTCTACAGGGAATCAGGCGAATGAATGTGTATGTATGTATGTTAATTATTTCCTTCTTTTGAAGTCTGGTTGTTGATTATGTGTCAAGAATTATTTATATTTTATTTATAGTTATATTTGGTCACTTGAATCCCATAATTACAGATACTGAATAGACTATAACCTATTTCAAGTAATAGTCAGATTTCCTTACGATGTTTTCCCTCACCGAAATCATCAGCACATACACGATTTATACGGTCACCCATCTAGATAGTTCCCACGTTCGGGTTGCTTAACTTTGGCGATCGAACGAGACCTGGGGCCTTAGTCCACTAATGCTTTTTAGCATGAACGCAGTTCAATATCAGATCAGTAATAGTGTGAAATTGGTAGTGGATTAGCAAAAGTGACAAATTTCACCATTAAAATCTGCAAAAGTTTAAAATTTCGCTTAAAAAATGACGAAATTCACTATTGCTAATCCACTACCAACTTCACACTATTACTGGTCGTATACTGAACTGTTTTGCAAAAAACATTAGTGGACTAAAGCCCTAGGTGTATCAACAATCTTCGTCTGTAGTTATAAAGTTCTTGCACAGATAATGTAATGTACCAGGTTATTTATGCTATTGAAAGTCCTAAGTACGAATGTTCATGCGATCCCACAAACGTATTTCAATAAATAACCTCATGGCTACAGCGGATGCGGTGCACCGCGTAACGACTTTCTTTAGAACGACAAAATATGTTAATGGCTTCGGAAAAGCGAGCGAAAAAACGTTTGTATTGATTGGAAATGGATACATTTTAATATATAAGAAGTACTAATCAGAACATATGTATATTCTTTAGATAAAAGACAAACGCGTTCACCATTAACCCTTACGGGGCAGTCAGAGGTTCAGGTGTCCGTCTTCGCAATTGCGAAGGTAGTAATTCGAGGGCCAACTCAAACACATGTGTTGACCAGATAGTCAGTACTGTACGTCCCTTAATCGCTTTTGACAGATATTGGAAGAGAACCATTAATTCATCCGTCACTTTAAAAACTATCAGGGTCGATATTCACTACGTATCACGTTAGGTGCTGTCTATCTAGTGAAACGCGGGCTTCGAGTGACCCATACTTAACACGCCTTCGAAATTTCAGAGATAGGCACAAGTTTAGGGCGCCGTAAATAATAACAAAAATATTAATTTATTTCAATTAGAACATAAATTGCTTGTAAATGGTGACATGGCTGTCCACCTGTCACATTGAGTACTGACTATCTGGTTAACACGTGGGTTCGAGGTGTCCATAGAATTACTACCTTCGCAATTTTGGAGATGGAAACATAAACCTATGACTACCCCACAAGGGTTGTCTTTTTTGTTTGTAGAACATTAAACTATTACAATTTGACAATCAGAAAGAGCAATTGTTTCAATCAGAATGGTTATTTATGCTGTCTTTACTTATTACTAGCGAAGCTAAAATTATTAGGTTGTTTACTTATAAATCAGGCAAGCCTCTGACTACCCCGCCACAATATTAAAGAGAGTATGTATACACAAGTCGTGAAGCGTATGTATGTATGTAATATACGATTTCTGAAACCTTATCTCTATATTCATATGTTACTCATTACATACACTCTTTCAAACTTTTCTGCAGTGATACAGTTGTACATATTGGAAAAAGGAACATAAGAAAAAACGGAATACCTACAGGCACCTTATAAAGAATGTGGAATGAGCATGGAATAAATATTATTTATGATTCTGATATCTATTACCTTTTTGTGTTGTACTATATTGCTACCTTAGCCGAGTAGGTTCTTTTTTATTTTGTTCAGCCAATTATTGAGTTTCCATATTAAAGTCTAGTACAGTACCTATTCTTATTTCTGTGCTAACGTGAAAGAAGGAATTTGATGTTTGCGTTGTTGTTGTTATTTTTATTGTATTATATATAAACGTGGCATCTTCATTCAAAAACTTTCATGGGATGAACGTGGTCTTGTGTTACCTGGAGCCAGGTTGAACAATCTGAGATTCGCTGATGATATCGTCCTCCTCAGTGACAATCCCGATGATCTACAGATTATGATTCGAGAGTTGAACGAAGCTTCTCTACAGGTTGGTTTGGAAATGAATCTCAATAAAACCAAGGTTATGACTAACGAAAGTGTAAATCCTGCGAAGATATCAGTAAACCAAACCACCATAGAAAGGGTTGAGAAATATGTTTATCTCGGTCAGGAAGTAAAAATGGGGAAAGATAACCAGCTCAACGAAATCAACAGACGCGTACGCTTGATGTGGGCCGCCTACTCGAAGCTTGAGTTTGCTTTTAAAATGAACATCACAGCAGAACAAAAAGCCAGAGTGTTCAATCAGTGCATCCTGCCAGTACTTACTTATGGAGCCGAAACCTGGGTTCTGACAAGAGACTGTATCCATAAAATACAGGTAGCACAGAGGGCATTAGAAAGGAAACTGGTGGGGGTTACACTGAGGGATCGCAACACCAACATATGGCTTAGACAGCAAAGTAAAGTCGCAGACGCCATCCAGCGAATAGCACATCTCAAGTGGCAGTGGGCGGGTCACGTTGCTCGGAAGCATGGGTCATGGTGCAAGAAAGTCTTGGAGTGGAGACCTTGGGGGGATAAGCGGCCCAGAGGAAGACCGCAGATGAGATGGAAGGATGACATCCAAAAGATAGGAGGGTCAAACTGGATGCACGTGGCCCAGAACCGTGTTGAGTGGCGCAAACTGAAGGAGGCCTACACCAAACTGGTCGAGAGTGGCTGAGAAGAAAGAAGAAGAGATATATAAACGTAACATTCACGGTTAATCCCGTTCGGGGTGGACAGAACCTCTGACACATAAAAACTATTCTTGTTTACTTTTTTGTCTGAATATCGGGGGGTCAATTGGAATAATTGTAACAGGTTGCTAACCTTTAGCACAATATATCCTATCGCCCTAGTCATTTACGACATGCCTGTAAGAACGGCAGCTTGTTAGCATTCTTTTGCATCCCAGACAAGCAGAAAAAGAAGGAATGGACTATGGGCAATGAAATCAAATGGGCAATAAGCTGTAATCTATATTCCATAAGACATTACAACCCCGATATTCATGTTCAAAATTGACCTAGGATACACTTAATCTCCGAGGTTCTGTCGACATATTTAGTACTAATTATCTGGTCAACACGTGGCTTCGAGGTGTCCATAGAATTACTACCTTCGCAATTTCGGAAATGGAAACCCGAACCTCTGACTACCCCGCAAGGGTTAATGGTCGTAAACCCTTTTGCTTTTTTTTTGTTCTGTCGACCCTGAAAGTGATTAAAATTATGTGTATGTAATACGTACTTAATAAGGAGTCAGTTCAATCGGTGTAATAGTCCCCAATATGTAGATCACCTTCCACGTGTTAACGATAGTACCCTATCACACGCGTCCATCAATAACTAGGCCAGATATCAATATTTGAAACCGGCTATTACATCAACTTGACGAAGGGTCCAAATAAAATCATCTCATTTGGCCCTCTGCTTACGTGACTGGTGTAGCAACTACTGTATGTAGTTAGTTTGTGGTTAGGGTGGCGGTAGATTCTCACATGTGTATGCAAATAAGAGAGAAAAATGTTTTCTTATTTCATCATACACGTAAAACATATACACGTTCTTCTGTTATTCATGCTTTGTTCTTACATACATACATATGTATGTATATAAAAATAAAAAATCACTTGAAATCATAGAAAAACAAACGCGGTTAAGGACATTAACCCTTGCGGTGTCAGAGGTTTAGGTGTCATTCTCCGCAATTGCGATTGTAATTCTAAGGCGACCTCGAATCCACGTGTTAAACATATATCAGTATGTACTTAATGTAACAGGTGGTAAGCCGTGTCGCAATTTACTAGTACTAACTATTATCAGTTCGGGGAACAAGTGGGTTTCTTTACAATGGCTTACCGTAGAAGTCGGTGCATTTTGAAAATATATTTTTTTATATAATATATTATATATTTATTGTAATATACTCATTGGAATCATAATATCTAGAAATATAGACAGAGATACGCGTGTATATCAACGAGATAAGTAGATAGAACGATAAGTTGGTCTAATGTGGTAGTTTAGTTTCGTTTAGTTAGTATTTTGTATCAACGTTTACTATTACTGCATGTTAGCTTGCCTAAAGAAATAGCAGTTTTTTTTTTATTTTTTGCCTACTTTAGAAAAGATATTATATTGTTTAAATAGCAACAAATATATTGCCTAAAAAATCTGCATGACCCTTTTAAATGACATGTCAGAATATTTTATTTTATTCTGAATATTTATTGTATTCAAATACACGTCTCGAAATCCGTTTCAGGGTGAGCAAAACTTTAGAGATGGTTATACGGTTAACTATAAGACAGGTTGCTAGCCCATCGCCCAATAGATTTCAATTTAATATATTCAAATCCCCTATAATACCAGGCAGGGTGTACAGACACCCTAAAACAAGGTAAATGTCCGTAATAATACCAGTCTGAGCCTAAGTGATACAAAATTGATGCCCATAGATAACGCAGTCATTACGACTTATGATCCGAAAAGGGATTCCAGTTGCAAACTCATTAATGGAATCACTTATCTCTTTATACATTACATACATACGCTTCACGACTTGTGTATACACATTCCCTTTTTTATTATGGTGGGGTAGTCAGAGGCTTGAGTGCCCATCTCCAAAATATATTCACGTCTCTAAGTCCCAACGGTATAAGCAGAGACAAACGATCGTTACATGGAATGTCTTGACAAATCTCTTTTGCTTCACCCACACCCATTAACCTTCTCATATATGCTCTTCTATTCTTCATACTATTTATGAATTGTTACGACTCTTATTGGTAGTGAAGTAACCAAAGGCTTAAGTCTCTATTTATTTAGTTATTTTTAAACACTCGCGGTTTATACACATTTTATTTACTATGCGAGACCGAGAAACTTGACGCGACCACAGCCTATGCAGCTGGGTCGAAACGTCGGGTGAAATAAAGGTATTTATATCTTTATTATTTTATCGTGATACGACCCAGTCTCACATAGTAAATAAAATTAGCATATATATATATATATATTTAATCCGTTTCTTTTGGTTCTTTTTGGTTACCTTAATTATTGTTGTGACATTAATTTGAAATAATTGGTCGGCCATCGTCCAAATTGTTACATCTTTTATTCATAGAATCATGAAAAAAGAAAATATATAATTACGGTCACATTAAACCATCTTTTTACCGCATACATATATTCACGTTTTGAAAAGGATAGATTGCAGATTGACAAAATGATTATATGTGAGTGAAGTGGAAGGGCGGTTACGTAGGGGACGGCCCAATAAGATATATGACAGTCAGATATACATTATATTGAAAAAGGGTGACATTAGGAGTACCTACAATCTCCGAGTGTGTATAAGAATATGTATGAGTGCCAATGAAGCGAAAGTGGTCTGTCAGGATCGGGACTAATAGGGATCCGTGATCTCTGCCTACCTCTCTACAGGGAATCAGGCGTGATGTGTATGTATGTATGTATGACAAGGATGAACAAAACAAGAAAGTACCATTAACCCTGCTATTAAGGACAAGTTTTCACCTTTAAAAATTCACCAGGAAATGCAGGCATATTTCAAAGGATTTTAATAAAAAATATTGTTTTAGAATGTCCTATTAAAATTGAAAGGCGCTCTTTGAATTTTTATTATCTGCATAGTTTCATTCCAGGAATTTTTCTGATCCAGTTTTAACTGCATTGAATAAGGAATTTTAACCTTTTGTTATAAAGTCTAATATTGCTTATCTTTAGTTTATACCTGGTGGTAAGACAATAATAATATGCTAGTATGCATTTCATGAATAATTACAAAATATTGAGTTACACGCCACTCGATCATAGCTAAATGGAACCTATTGGGTGATGGGCTAGCAGCCTGTGACCAATGTTCCATATAACATCATACTCCGAATATTCATGCAAAAATCTAGGAGGTATTATGGTTTGGACATGTTATGCGGATGAATGATAGCAGATTGACAAAAGGAATATATATGAGTGAAGTGGAAGGGCGGTTACGTAGGGGCGGGCCTAATAAGACTTATAACATTCAGATAGACGCTATAATGAAAAAAGGTGACGTTAGGAGTACCTATAACCGCCGAGAGTGTATGAGAGGATGTATGAATATCAATGAAGCGAAAGTAGTCTGTCAGGATCGGGACGAATGGGGATCCGTGATCTCTGCCTACCCCTCTACAGGGAATCAGGCGTGATATGTATGTATGTATTATCGTCTGTCCATCCCGAAAGAGATTTAAGCATATAATATACATATGTATGAGTTATAATGTTTGGCAATATTTAATTCCTCAAATCCCAATTTTTAACTAAAATTCAGTACTCAATGTGACAGTTTATTCAACTGGCAATTTGAAGACTGTAATTTAATAAATAATTTGATTTCGACATTTTACCAAAATACAGATTTCACGTGAAAAATTCTATATCCGTCAAATATGGCGGCATGGTCCAAAGTTAAATAATCCCGTGTATTTACGAAACGAGTGCAAACTGAAAACATGTCAACGTTAAAACAATTTACAAGAATTTCACGAAATCATTTACGTGGCAGTTCGCTAAAATAGTATGTATTTCAGTAATACGAAAATGCATTCCTGGATTCTTGTTTGTTTATAGATTGCTGTTATTCTGAGTACCCATTACATACGCTTCACGACTTGTGTATGCACACTCCCGTATTACAGTGGTGGAGTAGTCAGAAGCTTGAGTGCCCATCTGCGAAATTTCGAAGGCATGTTAGGTAAGAGCCACACAATCACGTTTCACTGGATAGACAGCACCCAACATGATAGGTTGTGAACCGAATCGTCGCATACAGGCAATGGCTATCCCGATGAAGAAGAATGCAAATATGTGGAACGTAAGAAGAATGAAAACTAACTACCGTTATTCCCGACATTTATAGAAGGTAACTAAGGATCTAGAGGTCAATGAAGTCTAAGAGGCGATGGGCTGTCAACCTGCCACCAATGTTCCATATAATGACATTTCAACCCTAATGCCCTTGCTAAAACGTGGCCTGGGTAAAATTATAATGTGTCCGAGTTTCTATCCACCTCGAAATGATAAATAGGACGTGAATGTTTTTTATATATACACTAACATAAATATACTTAAAATTGGATACCCCTGATCTTTGCCTACCTCTCTAAAAAGAGTCCTACGTGATGAGAACGTATGTGAATGCATTAATAGTCACTACATATTGATATAATAAATACATAATGAAATCAAATGTAATTTTATGTGTTATTGTGTAATTCAATTATTGTCTATGAATTCTATTGTATGTAATTGATGTAAATGTCTCAATAAAGATATTATTTTTATTATTTCATTGTACAACGCAATAACTATACCAAAGGTTCAACGTAAGACGTCGCAAAATCTACTAACGTTAGCGGTTTTCTTCAAAATGATATACGGCGGAGTTAGTTTTTCCTGATTGCGGTCTAGAAGATAATATATTGTGGAACTTATTGATTTATAGATGTAACAGGCTAACTACATACATAATGCATAAGCCATTTGACCTAATAAAGTCTATGTTTGATAAGGTAGCTTATTACTTGGAATGGCTATTAGCAAATAGGCAGGCATTCGACTAGGTATACCATACTTACATACACATCACGCCTGATTCTCTGTACAGGGTAGGCAGAGATCACGGTTCCTCATTTGTCCCGTTGTGACAGAGCACTTTCGCTTCATTGACACTTACACATCTTCTCATACACACTAGGTGGTTATAGGTACTTCCAACGTCACCCTTTTTCAATATAATGTCTATCTGACTGTCAAGGTGTATATCAGATAATATAAATTATTTAAAAAACTTATAAAGTTTTCGGTTGAATTTCTTCCTCGAATAAACGGATATGTTTGCGCATGGTGGTATATAAATAAGACATTTCTTTATAAAAAAACCAAGACAAACGCGTTCACGACCATTGACCCATGCGGTATAATCAGAGGTTACTATCTTCGGAATTGTGGAGATGAACGTTTGAACCTCTGACTACCCCGCAAAGGTCAATGGTCGCATTTTTTTTTTGTCTTATTATTCAGGAAAAAAATTACCTTTTCATGTAAATGAATTTGTACGAGTATATTTTTGAGCACTATATAGAACTTTTTTTTCTAGAACTGTGTACTTTTAGCTATTTATAAATAAGAATTGAGTTTTCATCGTGTTGATTTATTATTTTATTAAATAAACTAATAATATTTTTTATCAAGGCTGTCTTAATTATCAACCCCACATTTACATTGTTTCAAATCGAGTCCCCGACTATCACGCCCCAAGAGAATGTTTACGTAAAATCAAAACAAAGAAAATAGCGCTCTAATATATTGCACCTAGAGGCAAGTTTACTTTGGACCCATATATATATTGTAAAAAAGGTTCCTCTTATAATGGAAGGATAATATTTTCTCTCATACAGATTCCGTTAGCAAAACATCTGTGGTTTATCATAATACACATATATATGTAGTCTTGTCTATAGGAAATAATGAATGCTTATGTACATACATACTGATCGTGGCGCGGTCGGTTAGACACCTGAACGCTAATCGTGAGGTTCCGGGTTCGATTTCCGGTGGAGGCAGAGTTAAGAACTACGCTTTTCTTCTGCTTTCCAGTCTGGTCGTTGATTATATATGCTATATATGTATTTATCTATATATAATATGTATACATTGACTAGTACCCTTAACACAAGTCTTAAATGTACTTACCAAGGGGCTAGTTCAATTTGTGTAATAATGCCCAAATATTATTATTATTATACTTTGCACTATTGTCTGTATTCTTTAAAGAGGTAGGTAGGACTTAAAACATCGAATAATCTATTTGATAAACTAGTGATGTGTGATGTATATTCATAGATAGGACCGATGTAAGCTTTTATATAATTCATATATAAATATGACGATTGAAACTTATAAGACATTCAGAGATTTGCATGTGTATAGGAATATCAAAATTAATTAATTAAGAACAACATACACCCGTTAGAAAATATTTTTGTTTTAATATAATCCTATGCTTGTACAAATAATCGAAATGGTAACTAATCACCTTTACTTCCAATGTTTTGTTGAGTTTTTGTTGACTTTTACCATTGACCAATACACCTAGTTTATTGAACTGTACTAAAAATTTGGGGCAATTCTTAATTCAAAACTATAGCTATGGTACCTTACGAAACACTCATCTCGGGTTTGAACATCACACACATTTTTTTATTAAAATACAAAGCACTAGTCATCGTTAATCGCAATACCTATGTTCATCCCAAACTCAAAATGGGCAAAAACAGATCTCTATCTTTTCAGTGAAGAAAGTCAACAATCAATCTAGTACTTCATTTGTTTCGAGTCTCTCGACATTTCCTAAATTGAATCTAAATTAATGATCATGACTTTAAGACAAACGGCGATTAAGATAATTAATGGACGATATAATTTACTCAGGTTTATAATTATAGGAATGTATTATGAGAAACGGCTGTAGTTAAGTGAGGAAGATATTCTTATTAGAAATCCTACGAGTATGTTCTAATCACGCTCTGACATGTACCAATGAATTGAATATAAAAACGTGTTACAATCGCTAACGTTACTTGCCTTGCCTATCATTGAACTTGCCTATCATTTGAAATAGGTAATAGCCAGTGCCCGTATCAGGCGATACGGTTAACTACCTATCACGTTGGGCGCTGTCTTCTAGCGAAACGCGGGCTTCGAGTGATCCATACCTAACGTGTCTTCGAAATTTCGAATATGGGCATTCAAGTCTCTGACCATCCCGTCAAAATAAAGAAGGGAGTGTGTATACAAAAGTCATAAAGCGTCTGTATTAATAATTTAAAGAAACTAATTTTCAGTTTAACCATGATATTAGAGGCTTTTCTATTCTATTCTATATACGTACTACTCTACATTTTCACATCTTTAGTACTGTCCCGGCATAGTTTTAACTTAATTTAATTGTATCAGTGTGCTAAAACAATAGCAGCTGTTTTTAAACGCTTCTTTTAAAATAAAAGTTTCAGAATAATCTACAGGTTTTCTTCTTCAATAACAAGAAAGCTTGCGGTTTGTAATCTGAGAAGAATTTCTATAAGTAATAATTAATCAACGTCACGTATATCCTTAATCCTGTTCCTAGAATGATCTAGAAGTGTATGTTTTGTTCTAGGAATTACGGCCTATTGCTTATGTTACGGAGAGTCTAGACAATTTAATTACGTTCCCAATCAGTATGGATTAGACATATAAGTAGTTTAGGTGTTTAGTTCGTTAGTGTGAGTAATGGCATATAAAAATATGCTATGTGGAGAAAAGACTTGACTTCTTTCAGGGCTGGAACAAGTGGAAATAAAAAGACAAACGCGTTCACGACCATTAACCCTTGCAGGGTAGTCAGAGGTTCAGGTGTCCATCTCTAAAATTGCAAAGGTAGTAATTTTACGGCCAAATCGCACCCACGTGCCGACCAGATAGTCAAGCAATGATTATTACCTGTTCGGGGATCAGGTAGGTTTCCTCACGATGTTTTCCCTCACCGTAATATTCGATGTATTTCGTAAATGTATTCTTGAAATGTCTATGTGTAAATGTAATTTAGTGTGTGGAGTGTGTTAATGTTGGATAAAATATAGAATATGTAATATGTATGCATTATAACGTCACCCTACATCAACATCAGTCTGTCGCTTAATTTTGCATAAAATTTACCTATTGTATTTTTTACATAACAGACGCTTCACGACTTGTGTATACACACTCCCTTTTTTATTATGGCGGGGTAGTCAGAGGCTTGAGTGCCCATCTCCGAAATCTCGAAGGCATGTTAGGTATGGGTCATTCGAAGCCCGCGTATCACTAGATAGACAGCACCCAACGTGATAGGTAGTGAACCGTATCGCCGTATATAGGCACTGACTATTACCTATCTTGAGGGATAGGCAGGTTTCTTCACGATGTTTTCCCTCACCGTTATGTACGTTGTCTTTTTTAATTATTTATTTTACAAAGTCCCCTTTATAATATAAACCGCCACAGTCCTGGTACTTAGCAGTTTTGTTGCACTAACTACTAACTTGACAGTTAAACAGCATTTGCTGGCTTTTGTTGTCTTTCGGACGCAAAAAGATACTTTCGTAGCTATTGCGAGTTATAATACGCGCCCTTAACTACATACGCTAAGAGAAACGAAAATAATATAATAATTAATATATAATTATTGTCTTTGAATTTTATTGTAAATGTTGAATATTGTGTGTAATAATTGATGTGGTTGTCTCAATAAAGATATTATTATTATTATTAATATACATTTGCATAGGCCGTGGTCGCGGAAGGACTGACGTTTCAGCTAATGTTTGTCTATCCTACACAGAGAAACCACGGCCTATGCAACGGGGTTGAAACGTCGGGTGAAATAAAGGTATTTATATCTTTATTATCTAATTAATCGTGATACGACCCGGTCACACATAGTAAATAAAACGAGTATAAATCGCGAAAGTTTAAAAATAAATAGTAATATACATAAGAGGATATAGGACCATACGAAACTACAGTCATATATCATTGTAATATAATATACGCATCACTTTTTTTTATTATGGTGGGGTAGTCTAAAGCTTGACGTGACGTGATAAGTAGTGAACCATATCGCCTCAAACAAGCACTGTCTAATACCTTTTCCGAGGGATAGGCAGATTTCTTTATGATGTTTTGCCCAACGTGGAAACGTTTATAAGTTACATTGATTGGTACATACCAGCGCCGGGGTTCAAACATAGGACATCTTTCATAAGAAGCCAGAAGTCTTGTCCATTTGGCTACAGCCACTATTATAAATATAATTTACTCATAATTCAGATAATCACACTATATTGAAGGAATACTACATTTCTATGAGAACTCTTAACGAACGGCTAATATAATTGTACTTGTACATAACTTACTTTACACACATATATTCACTGCTCTACGCCCCCAAGGGAAAGGCATACACTATCGATCGCCACCTGGAACGATCCTGACAAATCTCTTGCTTCACTCACACCCATTAGCCTTCTCATAAAAATACCTCTCATTCATTATCAAGCGTACTACCTCTAATTTTTATACATTTCTTCACAATTGTGGCGATCTCTAGAGCGCCACACACAAAGAAACCTAAGTAAACCTAAGTTGCAATTAGTTAAACATAATTACCACAGATGACGCCGCCAAGAATAAAATCGCCACAACAATCATTCATTATTGCAAAGCGTGTTTCTTTAGCCCACATACCTTTATTCTATAAATAAGTTCCAAGATAGAAAAAGGAAGGCTTCGAAGGACATATAAATCAGAATGGGAAAGATCAAAGAGTAGGTAGGTGCTCGTGTGAGAAATAAAAGTGCGTAGATTAGCAGGATAATTAATGGATAAGGGATAAGACAGATGTGTTAGAATCCTTTACGCTACTTACACGCGTGGAATATACGAGAGTGATAATCAGAGAGAAGCCATATTGAAAAAGGGCAAACACGCGTTCACGACTTAACCCTTGTGGAGTAGTCAGAGGTTCAGATTTCCATCACCGCAATGCGAAGGTAGCAATTCTATGGCTACTTCGAACTTACGTGTTGGCCAGATTAGGACTAAATGTGACAGGTAAGCCATGTCGCCATTTACAAGCACTGACTATAACATGTTCAGGGAACAGGTAGGTTTCCTCGCGATGTTTACTCTCATCGAGTCAAGCACCAAACAATAAAGCTACATCGAATTTTGAATTGAAAAAGGATGACTTGTTATACCTATGACCGCCAAGTGTATATGATGAGGTATATGGATATCAACGAATCGAAAGAAGTATGTCAGTTTCAGACAAATAGGGATCCGTGATCACTGCCTATCCCACGTTTATATATGTATGTAGTGAATAATTAAAGCTATAGCTTTAAGCTAGCAATATGTTAATAATGTACCATATAACATCACTACCCTAATATTCATACTAAGAAGTAATTACGGAAAAAATCCTGTCTTTCAGGGCCGAGGTTCGACCTAGGAGTTATTATCGTGTGTCCAATGTTCTGTTGACCACTAAAGGGAATAAAGAACGCGAATGTATATGTATTTACAAAATGCGTCGAATACTACGGTGAGAGAAAACATCGTGAGGAAATCTACCTGTGCTTTTAAATGGCGACATGGCTAGCCACCAGTACTAATTATCTGGTGAACACGTGGGCTCGAGGTAGCCATAAAATCACTACCTCTGCGATTGCGGAGATGGATACCTGAACCTTTGGGTTAATGGTCGTGAACGCGTTTGTCATATATCCGTCGATGTAGGAGTGTCCAAGCCATTGATATATTATAGTTTTAGAGTAGTATGCCATTGTCATTCATAAGTTAATATAAATCCTTATAAACTTTTTAAGTGATAGAACATTGAATATAGTTTACGTATGTACATTATATTGTGTGTGCAAGGCCAGGTCATTGCAACTCGCACCAACTACAGTGACTTTGAGACGGAAAGACAAATAGCAAACTTAAATCAAGTTCCCAAACTCAGTCATGGCGCAGCATTAAGGCGGAGGCTGTGCCTGTAATGTTTCATTTCGAACAACTTCTACCTCTCTTTCCTGGTAATAAAGGCTTGAGTGCCTGCGAGATGGACTGAGATTTGATGTTACCAGTTTCTGAGTTGTCCCGTAGAGTTTAGGTAAAGTGGTAATATACTTACTTATATACGTGACGTTAGAAGTACCTATAACTGCCAGTGTGTATGAGGTGTATTGTGTGTCAATGAAGCGAAAGTGGTTTGTCCGGATCGAGACAGATGAGTATTAGTGAACTATGCCTACCCCTATTCAGGGAAATAAGCGTAATAGGTATGTATGTATATGTTTATATACAGAGACTTAGGTACTGTGCTACAATAGATACCATTGATAACTCAACGGTATCTATTGGGCGATAGGCTAGCAACCTATCACAAATATTCCACTATGACATCACAACCAAAATATGTCACCTCGGCAAAAGTAGTATAGGACGCCCACTGACAGGTGGACCGATGACCTCAAAAAGATCGTTGGCAGTGGCAAGATGAGGGCCACGAGTGATCGTGTTTTGTGGCGTACCCTTGAGAAGGCCTACGTCCAGCAGTGGACTAGTCTAAGCTAATTGATTGAACCACAATATTACGAAAGAACTTGAAGTCTTGTCCACCTCGAAAGGGGTTAAAGCTCGTACTGTAATCCCTTTGAAGGACGTAACCTTGGAACTTATAACTTAGATCACTTTTTATATACTAGGTTATAAGTTAAGTTAATTCGACGTAGCTCAGTTGTTTGGGCTTGGCTCTGTATCAGTGGGTTCAGGGTTCAAATCCCGCTTGAGCATGTACCAATGGAAATGAAGTTTAATGAATTTCTTTATACATTTTCGTAATAAAAACACATTTACGAAATTCATCGAATTATACGGTGAGGGAAAACATCGTGAGGAAACTTACTTGTTCGTCGAACAGGTAATAGTTAGTGCTTGTAAATGGCGACATGGCTGAACACCTGTCACATTGAGTACTGATAGTCTGGCCAACACGTGGGTTCGAGGTGTCTATAGAACTACCTTCGCAATTGCGGAGATGGAAACCTGAACCTCACACTACTCCGCAAGCGTTAACGATCGTGAATGCGTTTGTCTTTCTATGTTAAGTTAAGTAAGTTTTAAATAAGCACGCATCACATACTTTCTTGTAGCGCCTTTTGCTGCTTAGTATTCATAATCACGGCGGTTCTCTTGCGTGCCATCCATTATGAGACACGTGTGTCTTCCAACACGAACGTGTAACCAAGAGACGTGTTTAAATTTTTCTCACAATGTTAATGTGGTGGGTGATCTTAGAGTGGAATAAGTCTTGCGTTTATCTTCATCTGATTTATGGTACCAACGGTAAAGAACATCGGTATCGTTTACGAAAAATTTGTAAGCGACTAATCACTACATAGTATAAAACAAAGTCGCTTTCTCTGTCCTTATGTCCCTTTGTATGCTTAAATCTTTGAAACTACGCAACGGATTTTGATGCGGCTTTTTTAATAGATAGAGTGATTCAAGAGAAAGGTTTATATGTATAATAACATCCATTAAATAGCCAGAAGTGCGAAGCTGACGCGGGTCGCTAGTATGTAATAAATAACAACTAATTTAGAGTGTGTATGAGAAGATGTATTGAGTGTCAAGAGTCCGTGATTTCTGCCTATCCCTCTACCGGGAATCAGGCGTGATGTGTATTTATGCAAAAATTTGTGACTCTAGCTAAGAAGCTATGATCATGTAAATTTTAAACGATAATCCAATGCAAGATGGCTGCTCTATCAGATCAGCTGACAAAAGTAATATTAGAATAATATTAGATATATGACAAAATAATTTTTTTATATCTCTTTTTTTATTAATTATTAATAATTACGGGGAGTTTTTGGCCCAGAGGCTGGCTATCCAGCGTGGCAACGCTGCTAGTGTACTGGGGGCTTTTGCTTCTGGGTGCTAAATTCAGGACACTAGTAGCGCTGTGTATATATGTTCTTTTTGTTAGAATTAAGTTTTTTTTTCTTTTTTTAATTTGTACAACTTTATTTTTATTTTGTTTGTTAAACTTTATTTGTCATAGGTATATAGGATCATTTTTTAATTGCAAATTTATAAATAAAATAAAATTTAGTAATATAATGGCACTTTGTAAGTAACAATTAATAATGTTTACTCGTGCAAAATAATACAAGATATAAATATATTTACAACTCGAATTATAAGCTTATCCTTAGTTACCACAGGTGAATTGTATGGCTTAGAAAGTACCATTATGTCAATAAAGAAAATAAATATAAAAAGTATTTTACGACCTCCGTGGCGCGATCGGTTAGCCGCCGGAACGCTAATTGTGAGGTCCCGGGTTCGTTTCCCGGTGGAGGCAGAGTTAAGAACTACGCTTTTCTACTGCTTTCCAGTCTGGTCGTTGATTATATATGTAGTTATCTATGTATGATATGTATACATTTGTTAAATATATGTTGACTAGTACCCTTAACACAAGTCTTAAATGAACTTTCCAAGGGGCTAGTTCAATTGGTGTAATAATGTCCAAATATTATTATATTATATATTATTATATAGTATTTGCATTTTGTCATACATCTAATATTACTTTTATCACCTGATCTGACACAGTAGCCATCTTGTTTTGGATAATCGTTTCGAATCTTCACGCAAAACATGAACAAAGCATTTAAAAGAACAATAAATCTTATTCTAACTGTACCATTCTTGAAATGCAATCTTGAACCCTGACCACGAATCCAGTCACTCTTTTCCGCCCAAACGGTTAGACAAAGCGATTTAAGGAAGTGAATTGAACCAGATACAATCAGGTTCCATTCAGCAAAGGTCTGCTTGGAGCTTCATAGACCTTATATAGCGGTTAAGCTTATTGTACGAAATTTGGGTCAGATTACTAAGGAGTGTGGTTCTGCTAACGGTAAAGGAAATCATCGTGAGGTATCCTGCCAATCAATGAAATAAAAAATATAATGAAATCTAGAAGTTTTGTGGGCAATAATACCTGATAAAAAAGGTTTAATAAAACAAAAATATATACTTATATTTATTTTATATGTATATTTGAACGAAATGACAGTTTTATCACCTTGGTAAAGTATCAGAGGTTCGCATATCCATTTCTGCAATTGGGCGGTTGGTATTCCATGGCCACTTTGAAACCACGTATTGACCAGATAGTCAGTACCTTATTAGTATATAAGCCGTGGCGCCATGTATAGTCAACTCTAAAAGTGCAGTCCCAGTAACTTTATAGTAGGTATAAGTTTATAAAAACAAAAGACAATATTTTTCAGTATAAAACTGGCGCCACTGTGCATTGTCATGGCCACTATACGTTCGCGTGCTTCGAATTATTGTCTTTTGTTCTTATAAACGTAAACCTTCTAAAAGTTAATGGGACTGCACTTTTAGCGTTGACTGTACAAGCACTGATTTTTTAGGTAGGTTGCGCCTTTATATACTTCTTTCACATCAGCAACTTAAATTAAAATTATATTATTCTTACCTCATCTTAATACATTTTCTTTCAAGTCTTTTTAATCCCTTTTGGGGTTCACAGACCTTTGAGACACGAAAAATATCTTCTTGGCCACTTTCAATCAGATGGTATCAAAATCCCAATATATATATATATATATATATATAGATTTCGGTGACAAGTTGCTAGCCTATCGCCCAATATACCTCATAAACCCCTATTCCCTTAGTTGCCTCTTAATTCTAGACTACTACGGGACTTTATAATTATACTCTATCCTAAAATTCTGTATGATTTAAATCTCCCAATATTCTATGCTATAGTAGAATCAACGCCGCTAGTATGCAGTTTATACTAAATTTGCGTTCGCCATATTAAGTGGATTTGCAATTGTAGCTCCTGAACTTCTCAAAGGCAAGCCTCTATTCGAAGCTATGGAAATTAAGTAACGTTACTGCAGCTCATCTGCAATCGAATTGAATGTTTGGAATAGGGGAAACTGCGTTTGAGATGTAAATTCACTATGAACTTATCTGGTAAGGATTTGACCACATAGATTCACGCTTCTACGTCCCTAAGGGGAAAGGCCGAAACTATCGATCGCCACCTGGAACGATCCTAACAATTCTCTCTTGTTTTACATCCATTAACCTTTTCATACGTGCTCTTTTGTTCTTGAGATTTGACTTCTAATTTGTGAATAGTTGTTTTTTATTTGACACAAAGACAACAATTAGGTAGATTTATTATATATGTTATTTCTAATATATTTCTTTTATTTAGTAGCTTCTACAACCTTTTTGAAGATTTAGTCCTAATCAAAATTATATGTGATCCATACTAATGAATCAATACTAATTGAAAATTGACTATTGAATTGAAGATTAAAGATAAATTTTGTTGGATAAGACAGATTTAAAAATGAGCGTTTTAGAAAACCATGCCTCATGCTAGTCTGAGACATAAAAAGATCAATCACTAACTGTATTTCTTCATACCATGTCTTATGAATAAATTAAGGTACTTAAAGTAAATAGTATTTATTGAAATGATAAGGGACCCGTCTAAAATATATCATATAAATGCCATCACTATCTCAATATAAGTACATGTTAAATAATGGAGATATTATTGTGTCTAGGAGGTTGTATTTACCCCAAATAGTGATTATAGGACGTGCGTCTATTTGTCTGAAGAAGGAAGAAAGATCAACTAGTGTTAACTCTATTTAAATCCAAGACAATTAAACTATAGACTCTATACATCCCTATGTCTGTGGTTAATTAAATTGATACCAGATACCTAAGTCCTCTGTTTGTAACGATGTGGTCGTGGCAGGACTGACAATAAGTGACAATTCTGAGATAGTTGGAAATCGTGTACCTAAAGGAACTATATTATTGAGTGTGTATGTGTAGGTAGGATTCAAGGGGAATGGGCATGTTTAACTAGGAAAGGTTAGGTTAGATGTTTTGATGTTACGAGAAGATGTTTTGTAAATTATGGTATAAAATGGGGATTCTTAATCTGTTCTTATTTAGAACAACATAATATATGTATATTTATCTTTGTTACTCCTAATTAAATTCTTTATAGGAAAATGGGTTTCAATTGTAGGTACATATTTTTCTGTTAAATTTAAAGAGCCTCCAAGCCACACAATCCGCGAAATCTGTAGCATTGAATTGAAATTTAGACCAACAGAATTTTCCAAAAGTTACGAAGTTATAAAGTAGTACCAACCAAGATGTTATTTTATGACGACTTCTAATATTTAATATGTATGGTCAGATTACATCTCACCCCTTACTTTACATTAAAAATACCAATGACATATTCCTATTTTTCCCTACCATTTTCGCTACATTGCCAACCATACAATTCTGTATATATATTTACGGTTATATGACGAGAATATTCACTGCTGAGTACTCAAGGCTAAAATGTAATGCACATTTAAGTATAAGGAAAAATACCGTGAAAAAGGATTCCTAGAGATTTATAAAGGCTTCTCTATTATTTTCCTCGTAGTAATCCTAACTTATATAGCTACATGTAGTGCCTTAACAGGATTTTTTACTTATTCACTCACTTTGTACTGCTTTTACTTTGTAACTTCTTCTATCTTTGCTTTAGTGTTATGCAAGCAATTGCCTGTGAATTTAATATGATAAAAGCTTCTAGATAATTCATACTCAACATTCAAGATTTCTTTTGATAGTTGAAATACCGTAATAGTCTTCTGAGAGCAAACGCTTTATTAAATAATATATCGGTAGCGTAAAGAACAGAAGAGTATGTATGTGAAGCTTAATGGGTGTGAGTAAAACAAGGGAGATTTGTCAGGATCATTCCAGGTGGCGATTGATAGCCTCTGCCTATCCCAAAAGTGACGTCGAGCCGTATGTATGTATGTAAATATACTGGTAATATGTTTGTAACTTTTCTTATATATGATAAGATTCCACTAGAAAATGATATGATAAGTCAAAAGCTTGACTCTGTATCCACTGCACAGGTTCAAACCTCGGTCCATATACCAAATGATATTAAATTTACATATGTGCATAAAACAATGAAAATCATATTTTCTGATCTCAATCTAAGATGAATAATAAAGTGTGAGGCAGAGTACAGCTATAAAGATTTGTCAGAATTTGTCAAGACATACAGACTTTCTGTGAAAGCCCACATACTTTACGAATATATGTAATCTTTCACACACACATATTAAACCTAGTCTATCCATCTGCTTCCATTGAATTTGTGCGTTCGTTAACTTCATATTCATTTAAGTTGAAATTCAATTTGTAAGTTGCTAATTGAATTTTGCGAGGTATTTGGAAGCCAAACAGAGAAAGCTTCAGTGTTCACCATTGGAATTTCATAACACTACTCGCTACTAATGTTATTTTGCTGAATACTTGACAATGAGTAGTTATAGCTTAGTCTTTAATACTAAAACTACTGTGAATAGTTGACGACCTCCGTGGCGCGGTTGGTTAAGTAAGGGAATGCTAATCGTAAGGTAAGGTCGATTCCCGGTGGAGGCAGAGTTAAGAACTACGCTTTTCTTCTGCTTTCCAGTCTGGCAGCTGATTATATATGCTATATATGTATTTATCTATATATAATATGTTTACATTTCATAATTATGTAAACGTTGACTGCATAAAACAAATGTATTTTTATTGCGAAAATTTATAAATAAAACAATATTAATAAAATTATTTTTGGAATATCTACTCGTATATTCCGTTTTTCGCTTTAAAACGTGACGTGGTTGTCTAATTTACAATTTGATAAACAGTCAATATTTTTGGCATACGAATGTACTGTGATGAGTATAAATTTACACATATTGGACAGAACCTTCACAAAATCTTTAAGTCACTTTTTGGCATGATGAATGTCATATGGAATGTTGCTAGCCCATCTCCCAATAGATTCAATAGACCCCTGATTACAAGGTGAAAAACAAGAAGATTGACATGTAGTTAATTATAACTTTACTATAATACATTTTAACAATAGAATCTTTATTTAACAATAGAATAGAATTTACAAAATATTTACATACTTAAAACTAATTTATTTGAATAACTTAACTATAAATTAAATATATAATATAATTATAATATCCAATTTCTTATGTTCTGATAGACCCAATAAATTAAAATATGAATCGGTATCATAAACAAAGGGTGTATATGTATAATTACTGTTCAGAAACTTGGTAGCAATTAGTGCTTTCTAATAAAGCTGGAACTTTAGCTTTCATGTATTGAACACAAGTTGTAAAACTAATCAAGAGTTAACTGTATTAGAGTTCTATATTACATTAGCTTGTATGATAACAACTTCAGTCTTACCCTTCGTTACTTAATCAGACGATAAATTATTTACTTATTGATGTTAATTCGCAGCTGAGTTGTTTAAGGCTTGACTCTGTATCAGTGGGTACAGGGTTCAAATCCCGTTTGAGCATACATCAATGGTAAGGAAGTATCATGAATTTTTATATGCATTTTAGAAATAAAAATACATTTGCGTCCTGCATCCAATAATACGGTGAGGGACAACATCGTGAGGAAATCTGCTTGTTCCCCGAATAGGTAATATTTAGTGCATTTAAATGGCGACACGGCTTATCACCTGTCACCAAGTAAACATTTAATGACTATTAATGATAGTGGCACAGAAAGAGATCCGGGTTTAATGAACTTGAGTCATTATACGTATTTTTTCTCATACATACTTAAATCATTAATACTTCCAGCCAATGGCAGTTTGTAATAACAATGAATAAATAGAGACAAAAGACAAACGCGTTCACGACCATTTCAAAATAAACTGAATAGTTTATAACGTTTATAATTTACAGTTCAAACTATGATATATTTAAATGACTACGAGACAACATGACGACACGACAAACAATCAATCAGTTTAGCCAACATAACAGCTTAAATTCCCTCCCTAACCCAATACTAGAGACACCTGTAAACTGAAATTCAGCCAACGTAATTACAACAACAATTTGAACCTGATACTGAAATTCGTAGGCTGGCCTATCCGCACACATTTAGCGTGTAATGACCTCGGAGTGTGACAGAAATTTCTCCCATTTGCTAGTTGGCAAACATGGGCTGATAGCGATTTTATTAAATGTGTATTCAAGACAGTAGAACCCACGAACCAAATATAAAGAGGAGCGGTCCCCGTTACGCGGTGTGGAGGCCAAATGGCGTGTTTTAATTGGTGCGGAGTCTAAAAATGTGTAGTAGAAAGAAGATACTTAATTTGATTGGCCGATGCCGTGTTTTGATTGGTTGTAATATCTCCCCTCTATCTCGCGTACCTCGTTTCACCCCGCGTAATGCCACGCTAGTTTCCATACAAATATTACGTAAGGCCCACTCCTCTTATTAATTATTCCATGGTAGAACCCTTTTAGGATAGTCAGAGGTTCGGGGAATAGTTATCTATAATATTATATGCAAAGAAATAACTAGTTAGGACTTTATTTATATAGTACACTCGTACAATAATCATGAGTAAACAAATTAAAACTATAAACTTAAGGTACGAATAAAAGTAAATTACATAGAAAATATCTTTATAGTCATCGCTGTCAGAGGGTGGTAGGGTTACCAAGACAATTATAGCATTCCTCCATTAATAGATAGTTAATTAGTATATTCAAAGTTGGCGTATCATTCTAGAAACAGATGACTAATCCCCTAGCATCTAAATATGAAATTTAGATTAAATTCCAATTGCCTGCATTAGCAGTAATGAGATGACCGAGGTAATAGTAACTCTCAAGGTGTCAAATTGTCATTATCTCTACAACATTTCTGAGTTCGTTCCAAGAGTCTTATGTGACATATATCCGTGCATTTTTTTACAGTAAAAGTTTAATAGGACTTAAATAGACAGCTTATTTTACATTTATGCATGCCTTTTTCTCAAACAGCTTATGCAGAAACACACAATCGCCACTTTTAACGATCCTAGCAAAATTCTCTTATTTCAAACCAATTAATCTTCCCATACATTCTCTTCTGTTCTTTACGCTACGTACAAACGCTTTAATACAAGGCATTAAAACGCTATACGCTCAATTTTGTCTACGCCTAGTGTTGTAGCATAACACAATTAAACCGGTGCCGCAGTGTGTATGAGAGGCGACCACAATGTGCTTCGGTGACAGCTAGGCGAGAATGAGGGGCGGCCTTTATGGCCTAGGCCCGTAATTATACATATTTCAAATTAAGACTAGATGTAGTTTTTTGGAAGTGAACATAGATGTCATTAGTGCTAGATTTGAGTGAGGAGCTTTTGTTTTTCAAATGGTCCTTTAAAAGAAACATAAAACTTATGTAATGATTTAGTAACCGATAGCAATCGTTAAGATAATTTTTACTATACAATTTAAAAGGATACACTGAAATTCTCTCTATAGTACTGAATTACACACCAAAATATCAGTCCCCAATTAAACATACCCTATGCCATATTAAAAGTACAGCATATTAGAAATACATTTCAGTACTTTCAGTACTTTTGATGTGCATTTTATTATTTCAGTTACTTAATTCTAGTATCTTTTATTATAATCACAATCCTGTGTTAGCTGGGACGTAAAAAGAATGCTGACTCACCTTCATTCTTCCCCGTATGTCGTATAGGCGACTAAGGGAATAAGGGTAAATAGAATTTTTACAACGCTGGACTAACAACCTGTCACCAATGTTCCAGTATAACAATACAACCCCGATATTCAACCAAAAAACTGTCCAAGTAAATATTATATATCCAAAATTCAGCAACTGAAAAAGGGATTAAAGGACATGAATGTATATTTGTATTATTTCTCTAAAGCTACATCATCTATCAATGATACAAACGACTAACCACGTTGCAGTGTGCAAACCACTGAAATAGCGAAGCAATGGAATGGCCTGAATAATGATTGTTGGTTACCCTACATCACGAAATAATGGGCTTAGAAAGTGGACCGTAAAGTTAGGTTTTGTATTGACTTGTTTTGTATGGGAGTTTTCGCTGTATATACAAATATGCTTTACTAATAATTGTCATTGATTTTAGGGATACTTCTAATATTACCACTTTAGGCTACATACATATCTCCAAGATCACATTTTAGCATGAATATTGGATTTCTGATGGCATATGAAACATTGGTGTCAGGTTGCTAGCACATCGTCAAACTGATTCCATTAACACATAGTTAGTAAGTCGCCTCCTACGACATGCCGGGAAGAACGGCAGCTACTTTTCATTCATAGCGTCTTAGACTAGCATGGGATTTGTACCAGTTTGTACTCACACTCGTTATTCGTTTTTGAGAATCTATATGTTTCTTAAGTCACATATACCGTAATAGATATAAGTTATAATATCTTCATGGCTGCTTATCTTTTTAGGGTCTTTAAAAGTGAACACTATTGTCACTACAAAGATCTTTATTCTCCAGTATGTTAAAAATAAGATTAATCTATTTAAAGTATAAAGATAAACACGTTCAAGAACATTAACCCTTGCGGGGTAGTTAGTGGTTCAGGTTTTCATATCCGCAATTGCAAAGGTAGTAATTCTATGGCCACCTCGACCCCACGTGTTCACCAGGTAGCCAGCACTCAATGTGACAGATGGTAAGCCATGTCGCCATTTACAAACATTAACTATTACCTGTCCAGGAAACTTTCATTTCCATTGGCACATGCTACGAGATTTGAACCCTATACGCACTAATACAACGACTGAACTACACCAAACCAGACAGTTGTTTACAAATTCAAATCCCACACTAACACATAAATACTAAAACGCATAACCCTACCATATTTCTTGCCTGTCTAGGCCATATTTCAGAGGGGTTACCAATACATCACCGTTGGGAATGGTTTCGCAATCAGCAGTTACGATACTATGCCAGGACGCAGTGCCTAATTAATGTTTGTATGGGCTAGTCTAAATTGGGTCTATAGGCTATAAGTAACCTATACAATATAGTAAACATAGCTCCGAGTTTCTCTCCACCCCAAAAGTGATTAAAGGCCGTGAATTCACCTAGGTATTTATCGTAAATATATATTATATTTTATAGTATATTCGCAATAAAAAAGTGACGTCATCATGAGTCATAATTCATAACCCAACGATTTGACCAATAAGACGTGACAACGGTTGTCTGCAATTGGTCAATGTGACTATTTTCCCATTTGCTCACGTCTCATTGGCCAGTCTATTTTCTGAATATCGTGACACCGCTATTTACTAAATGCAAATATACTATAGGATATTAATGATAAATACCTTCGTATATTCACGGCCTTTAATCCCTTTCAGGGCGGAGAGAAACTCGGAGACATGTTTACTATATACTGTATAGGTTAATTTTAGCATGAATATTGGGGGTGTAATGTCATATGAAACATCGGTGACAGGTTGCTAGATCATCGCTCAATTCCATTTACCCCTAGTTCCTTAGTCCCGCTTACGAAATGATGGGAAGAACGGCAGCTAGTTAGTATTCTTTTTACGTCATATACATGCAAGGACCGTATAAAGAATAATTTCGTTTCTTCTT
>JAMBLF010001396.1:0-96585 GCA_030578115.1 Leucoptera coffeella | reverse complement strand
CCTAATGAAACTAAAAATTCACTATAATAACTTTATACGACGGTTTAGTTCATAATATATTTAATGAGAGTTCTTTATAGAGACACTGTTTACGTCTTGCAGGCGCATCACACTAATTATATAATGGTACTGATAGTCAAGTAAAATAATAGATCCATCTCCATTATAATTCCAGAAAACACGTCTTTAGAACTGAGTTCCAAGAAAAAGAAACGTCATTCAGAGTCATCAGCTGCTGAAACGAAACATGACGAACCAGAAAATATAGGTAATATTTTCATTTTAGCAACAAATCATGCTATTCATCATAATATTCTTTGAATCTGCAAATAATTCGTTTCCTTATTGACATTAATGGGATCAGATCTTAAACTAATCCTCATAACGTCGATGCTAAAACAATGCTGTGTGACACAGTACGGCAATATATTTATTTATTTGTCAAATTACAATTTATTATTACAAGTTTGTTACACAATATGATAAATATGCAATAATTAACTAATTTTATAATAAGTAACTAATCAAGTATTAATTATCATTTTAGGCATTAAAAATATATTATTTACAGGTGATACCCTACAAAACGTTATCTCAGAGAAGTCCAAGAAGAAAAAGAAAAAGCATGACTCTGAACGCACAATGCTTGAAACCTCTAACTTGGACACATTTGAGAAGTGTGGGCAAAAATCTATATTAGACTGCCAAGGTAACTAGAATTGAGTACCTATTCTGTATAATAATTTGAGATAGGTGTTGATTTGGATACCCATACCTGAAATTTCAGAGCAAGTCATTAATATGAGAACACCATTTATTGCCAGAGTTTAGAAGACCTATTCAACCACTGACTATTGAGCTTTACGAAAAAAAAAATGGAGTCTCATAAATGAAAACCCATCATCCACTATACATTTCTTTCAAAAAGGCTTTCCTGGTTAAATTATTTGTACGATTTCGCTAATGATAATTCGTATGTCTGTATTTGCATATTTTTTTAATGTCTTACTATCTTTTGTATGATTAGTTAAACATGTAGGTATTCAATTGTAAACAGAAATTTAAGGATAACATTTTTTTTTACAGATAACTCTGATGACGATAATGTGGTAGAAATACCTACTGAAACAGAGTCAAACAGGCGGAAAAAGGAAAAGTCTCAGAGTAAGTTATATTTGTATAACATTAATCCATATCATGGAAGTCAGGGGTTTGTGATTAGCAAATGCGTATTACAATAATATTCGGTCACTAAAAACCAAATTATCAGACTAACAGATAACTTTTAAAGTGAGATGCAGTAGCTTTTTATTTTATACAGATACTTACCTGTTATCTTTTCTATATGCTCATGATGTGATTATATGTACTACCCAATTTAACATGTGCTTGGTAGTATTATTCGGAGCTTATACAGAGGCTAATAATATTTTAATATTACAGAACAATGCAATGACGCTGCAGTTGAAATATGTACCGAAACAGAGTCCCACAGAAGGAAAAGGAAACAGTGTCAAAGTAAGTAGTCTTCACCTTTTTAAACCACTAACTTTTCTTTCTTTGTAAAAATATATGTTCCTTTGAATCAATTGATGTATTGTCATTCAAGATGTTAGATATATATATATATATATATTATGTATACACGCACTCGGCTCCTATCTCTTTCGAGATAGACAAAATGTTAAAGACATACAATCTCTTCATCCACCTTTAGCATTTCAGCTATTGGGGCTGTTATGCCATCAGTAAATAATGATGATGACAGCTCGTTAACTAGAACCCTATATGTCAATTCAGATTCCATTTACCCTACATACGAGACAATGAATAGACTGGTTACACAAAAATTAATAATACCATTCCACAATAATACAAAGTCAAAGTCAAATGTTTTATTCAACATAAGTACATGTACAGTACATTCATTGAAAATACAGGGGATAAAATTATAATTATTTTTAAATTAAGATTCTATACTAATTTTTAATATTATATATACACACATATTCGAAGTGGACAGAACCCTGGAGATATATCTCCTAGGCAACTTTTTTGCATAAATATTATTTAATACTTTATTATTAGTGGCAAATCAAGCTAATACATATATTTTTGTTATAGCCCTTGAAAGAGCAGAATCACCAAAAGCTCATAAAAAGGTCAAAATGGTAGAAGTCACTGAAAAAGGTTAGTATTTGCATGAATAAGTCTGTTAATAAAGTAAATTGAAATGAATTTCATTTAGCTTAGTTTAGATAATGATGAATAATATTTAAATAGAATATATTGTGTTCTCAATTTTTGATGTTCTGTCTTTTGAAAAATAATAGAGCTTAAATACTACAATTTGTCTACATCTAATGTTATTGTTTATTTTTATAGAAACACAAATTGAACGTCAAAGCAAAAAACGTAAGCACCGCGATGATGAAGATAATCACAGGATGGCAAAGGTAATGTACATTGGATTGCACTATAAACATATTAACAGAAACAAACTCATTTCACAATACATACTTGGGGCTCACAAAATTTATTTCAATACAGACAATAAAATCATACATTAAATACACATCACGCACATTTCCCTACAGAGACCGGTAAGCAGAGATAGATGCTTCAGCGATTATAGATACTTCACCCTTTTTCAATATATCGTCTTCTACTTTATTAATTTCTGTCGCAGGTACATAAAGGAAATAAAATTAACATTCCCCGGCTACCTACAACATTATTAGATGAACTTGAAGAAAAACCGAAAGAGAGAAAGAAGACAGTAATATCGACTAGTGGATTTGAAGTCACTGAAATCACCAAGAGAAAAAATAAGCCATCTCAATATTTAGAAGATAGTGTTTACTTGGACTCTGATTCACCATTAAAAATAAATAAAAAGAAGAAATTCGATACCCCTAAAGTCCTGCCCTTCATACCTACTGTCAGTATATCTCAAGAGGGCTTTACAACACAATTCGAAGTACAACCTATCAAAGAAATCAAATTCACAGCACAAGCATCGAATATACAGAATTTTAGGAGCGAATATCTGAATAAGAAAAATATTAAAAAACACAAAACATTTGAGAATTACAAACTTGTAAAGACTCTGAGAATGTGGAAATTTTAGGATATTGTTGTTAAAGTTGACGTTAAACCAGTGCAAAATCATTTTTCGTGGCATGCAATTTCAATTAAATATTTCTTTACAAACCCCCAGACAATAGAGAAGTGTTTAATGACATCAATATATTTGTAAGCTGTACAATATAATAGTTTCTTAACGAACGGACCTATTATTGTATTAGCTAACTGACAGTGAACTATGTTTCAGTACACGATGTCTGGTTTTCTTGGTGTTTTGTTTTGTTTTCATTCCTACATTCCGAAAATACATATATAATTTTGAATGTTATTTAATTTTTTGTTACGCTGCATTAGGTAATGATTTGTGTTGATTTTTCCCGTAATAAGATTGTGTCTTTATTACTGTTTGTGTCGTGTGATATCTGTTATGTTTTGTAATTGCTTTTTATGTAGAAAGTTCGTATAACAAAAAAGAATGTCTATGAGTTTTAATTTTTCCCGCCCTCAAGAATCCATTGAAGAGATGGCGCCACCTGCTTCAACAAAATGGTACGGTCCATGTTCAAATAAATCACGAAATAGTACTATTTGATGGGATTCTAATTGAAAAATAAAGGTTTCTTATGATCGCCAATAAAAATATATGTAATTTTATAATATTGTGTTATTATTTTATTTCGCAATCGATTCGTATATCGTTCCCGCCTATAGGAGCCGGTGTAAACAAACGGCCATGTTGTTCTCAGAACGTGGGTTGTTTTGAGAGTCAGACATTCAATTCATTTTAGTTTTGAGAAATAGATAAAGCATATTGAGTTTGTAAAAATTACAATAAATTTTAATTTGCAGTGTAAGCTGACGTTTATATAAAAATGCTGAGTAAATTTTAATTGTGTACAAATTTGTACTTCAATATAACCTCTTCATCGTTCCGCCAAATCTGTTGGGCCAATCGAAACCTATTCGCTGTGGTCACGTGGTTTGAACAAACCAATAGGATTCCATTCTGTTCTTTGTTGTTTTTCACAAAATAATAAAACATCGTAATAGTATGAGGGCCGAATGGTGTTAAAGTAAATGTCAATTTGTGTTTAGAATACGTAAATGTGTGAAATCCAAAGTGATATAATCATCAATAACAGCATCCATTGGACTGATTACTTGGTAAGTGTTTATGTCATACAAAAAACTAAATTTTATCTCGCTATAGTAAACTTTACGACCGATTTTATACTGTTCAAAATGGACGAGTCCAATACACATTGTCCCGCTCTTTTCCATTCCCACGTAATTTAGATAGTATTTGCGCTGACAATCTATAAAATCTATTCGGAAATATCATTTGTCGTTGAATTTAATCTAGTTTGCATTCTAAATTGTCTTATTTATGTATTAATTTCTGCATAATATTGTTATTGAAGTGGCGGGAAACCGCGAGAATGACGTAAACTTATTAGATTGTAGTATATTTATCCAATGTTTGGTTAAGTATTTGTTGTCTTTACGATTTATTTAGAAACGTAGGTTATAAGGTATATTTATATGCTTTATATTCATCAGATTTCATTCATATACGTTAGTGTTTTGTTATTGTTGATAAATGATAACATCGTCGTCTGTCCTTTTTCATTTGTCAGATAGAAACGTCAAACGTATGAGCTGTATTCCCAATATTGATTTCACAAATAATTTAAACATTTATCTAATATTACAGCTTTTAATCAACAATTGAGCTAGATTGTCATTAGTTTGTTAATCATAAGGCGTTCCTAATAAATTATATGTTATTGTATTTGCCTTCCACTTCCAATAAAATGTTTCACAACTTTCTTCAAAAAGTACTACTAACAAAAAAAACATTTTCAGCAAAGTGTTTATTTTTATATAAAGTTAAGAATTAACTTTTAAACTGTGGTTAAGAATACGCTTTGTGCCTCAGTTTACTTTGTTCAATAAAGTCAAATCAAAAATAAATGAAAAATATGAACCGTAACAAACATAGCTTGTGATTACCATGGGTTAGTTAGAAATCCATTTAGGCCATTGATCAGAGTTACGTCCTTTATAGCCACATTCAACACCTTTCACCCGATAGTCGGTATCCAATTTAAAACAAAGTACTCCTAGGCACTGTGTACATTTCTTATATCAATAGTTAAATATAGTATAAGTAGTAGGAAATTTATAAATAGATTTACATTAAATATACATTGACTATGTAATCTTTAAAAGGCGATTCAAGCCATGCGTTTCTTTCTGTAAATTTAAGAGAGTATGTGATTTACCCTAACTTACCTTCAGCAAAAAAATATTTGTTTCACTCTCCATACCTAATGTGATGGGTAGTGTTTATGTAAAGCAGTGTATTGGTGCTTTATCTTACATTTTTAATCCTTGTTAGCTCAAGATGCTATTTAGTACTGTCCTTCCTTGCATTTGATTTATTGTAGGAGATTTCCAAGGCACTGTCGTAAAATGATTTCTATGCATGACGGGCTCGCAACTTGTCTCCTATGTACAAAATTGTTGCAATTGTAAGCTTGAAATTTATGCTGCCCATTCACATATATTGTGTCTACAATATTCTATTCACCTGATAGGAATTTATCCCTCACATAAGGAAACAAATCGTGTGCAGTAGCCATGTATACTCTCAAAGTGCTCATTTTCTACTGTAACTTCATAAATTTGTGCCTCTTCTTGACAGTATGATCGTAAAAGACTATACTCTTTTCCCTCCACATTGAATACAAATGATAAATATTCTTGTGTTGCATCGTCAATAGTGTTACCAAACAAATATCAACAAATTGTTTTCTCTTTCACAGAGATCTGTTTTCATTAAAAAAATCTGATATAAATATACATACATATATCCGTTTTGGTTTAATTTTTTACTTATCTTTACTTTTATTCTTTTAGAAGAATAATTTTGTCAGGACTTATTTGCGCAGCCAGCATTTAACATAAATACGAAACTATTGTTAAATCGTATACCCTATTATCTATATTAAAAGGAAATATAGGTTTTCTCAGTGTTATATACTCTTAGCAACGGCCAAAACTATCTGAAATTTCATAATATTCCTATATCATCTACAGACGTACTATTATAGAAACCTTTAAATACCAAAAGTTTCATAATTATTGTGCACATTATTAAGTTTACCACAGTTATTCCAAACTATAATTCATGTGAAAATTATTGTACCTTAAAAAAAATTACATTTTACACCTTATAATAATTTATTATAAATTAAATATTCATCAAACGTTTAATACACCTTTCAATAAATTATTCATAATTAATTACGTACGATACATATTTTAATACCAGTTGATATTTTTCTCTGCATTCAAGTTCAGTTTCTACAGAAACCGGCGAATTTTAAACATTTGCCGGCTTCCGAAAATCAATAGATTAACCCTCCCGGCGACATCTGCGCGCGCATTCGTTTTCTTCTAAACACAATTTGTTATTATTCGGATATGTAGAGATCCCGCCACATAAGGTGGCAGTTGGAGGCGTCGCCACAGTCGCGTAATTCAGTGTTACCAGTAAACACGCCAAAACTAGCACTCACTGTGCCATACGGCTCGATACATTATAGGTTTCATTTGTAACGGTCTTTGGTTGCAGAGCTATAAACTCAAATAAAACAAATTAATATATCAAAGTCAAAATATGTTTATTAAACTATTTCAAACATGATTAATAATTAACGGGACTTATCCTATGGCTACTGCCACCTTATGTGTTCGACGTAGGATTTCCCACAGCTGCAATCAATCTTATACACACCCTTATATCTTATATCATGAGTATAAATCGCGAATCTCTTAAAACTATTATTTCAAACATGGCACTGAGGCATTGTCTTTACATATTTTTTTACCGAGGTTAGATCAGCAGAGACCCTAGCTTGGAGAAGAACTAACAAGAAAACTCCGGAAATCAATTTATTATAATCACCCTTAACAAACATAAAAATTACAAAGAGTGGGCAAAAAACACAACGCTGGTAATACTAAATTTACCTTTCATACAAAATAACACGCAATGGCGGTAACGTCAAATTTAGTTCCAAGTTTGGCTACTGCCCCCTTATGTGGCGGGATCTCTACAAAATTCTATTGCGTATTACATATAAAAAAAAATAAACACTAAAGTCTTAGAGTACCCGCCACATACGGTGGCAGTAGCCAAACTTGGAACTAAATTTGACGTTTCCGCCATTGCGTGTTATTTTGTATGAAAGGTAAATTTAGTATTACCAGCGTTGTGTTTTTTGCCCACTCTTTGTAATTTTTATGTTTGTTAAGGGTGATTATAATAAATTGATTTCTGGAGTTTCTTGTTAGTTCTTCTCCAAGGGTCTCCGCTGAACTTCTTCTTCTCAATCGTTACGCTCTTATCAGAGCGGTCGTGGTCTTCATGACGTGGCATCTTGAGCAGCCGAAATGGTTGGTGAACTAACCTCGGTAAAAATATGTAAAGACAATGCTCAGTGCCATGTTTGAAATAGTTTTTTTACATACATACATACACATCACGCCTGATTCCCTGTAGAGGGGTAGGCAGAGATCACGGATCCCCATTTGTCCCGATCCTGACAGACCACTTTCGCTTCATTGACATTCATACATTCTCTAATACACTCTCGGCGGTTATAGGTACTCCTAACGTCACCTTTTTTCAATATAGCGTCTATCTGACTGTTACATATATGTCTTATTAGGTCGGCCCCTACGTAACCGCCCTTCCACTTCACTCATATATATTCCTTTTGTCAATATATAGTTTTTTTAATTTGTACTTAGATCATAAAATAACTTTCAAAGAGAGCTTATGATATGGCCTATTTTGAATAAAAATATTTTGACTTTGGTATATTAATTTGTTTTATTTGAGTTTATAGCTCTGCAACCAAAGATCGTTACAAATGAAACCTCAATATAATGTATCGAGCCGTATGGCACAGTGAGTGCTAGTTTTGGCGTGTTTACTGGCAACACTGGATTACGCGACTGTGGCGACGCCTCCAACTGCCACCCTATGTGGCGGGTACTCTATAACATCTGAAAAAAAAACTTTGTAATCAATGCTCTCCAATTATTTAACTCTATCGCTCGGTAATTAATATTACCATATAGTTCCGCAACGAACGATTTTATTATCGATCTCTGCTGATATAAATAAAACTTTTAGTACGTAGATAATAATTTTGAGCCTACGTGATTGGCGGTCAACAACCCCATTTTCCTCGCTCTCTGTTTTTCCGAGTGCTCTCTTTCGTTCTCATGGCGGCATGGTGGGTTCAAGGCAACGGAGCGCGGTCAGGTTCGAGGACAGTGCGGCTGCCGCTGCCGCCTCCCCTCGGAGCCCCATGATGATAAGTACATGCGCTCACGTACCGAATAGACCTGGGTCTTTCTGAAAAAATACCGTCTATATTTTGTTTAAGATATAGGGTTTATAATATCTAGATCATTAAATGCTTTAGTAATTCTTGCATGTTATCTAAATAATCGTCGATGTTAGGAGTTTTTGTCATATATAGCGGTTAATTTTGCGTAGGTGTCGTAGTTTATTTTCAACTCCTTGAGATTTAATACACGTGAGCTCGTTATAGACGTAGATCTTACGAGTTGAAGTGAAACAGAGCAATTTATACTTACTCATAATATCAAATTACAATACAAGTTTTCTCAAATATCAAGTCTAAAGCTTACTTGTTCTGTCGCAAGCCAAAGACCCTTAGTCAGTCTTACCCAACGATGCTGAACTCAATCTCGATAAGCGTGCATATACCTAAGACGAATAACAGTGTTTTTCCTGTACTAACATCCTTTTATGGTGTACAAAAATTTGAGCGGCTAATTTTTCAAATAGCTTATAAGTTAGGTCAATAATAGTTTTAAACGTGAAAAATATAAAAATGCATTATTCTTGCTCACGTTTATAGAGAACATGAAGAAACAAAGCTGGCTAGCTAGCTTATCTAAAAGCCAGTCGCAGTCTTTAAATGAAAAAGAAAACATTTTACTCCGCATTCTATCTTGTTATCTCTCATACACAAGGCTCAAATACTCAAAATGAACTCTCTAAGTTTGTAACAGAGTTCACGGTCTATCGCGGCACGATTCGGTCTAGTCTACCTAATCGGCATTAACCATGTTTTTGCTGTATCTACCTATTTCTTAATAGCTCACTGCCGCAAAAACGAAGCAGGTTTTAACAATACGTGGGAAAAATATTTCATTCATTTATAGCTACACCTTTTATCATTAATTTAATATCCTAACCAGTTAACAATTTTTAACTTTTGTTCGCTTTGACTACGCTCTGATCGGGGAACACACATTTCGGAGGGTTAAATTAACCACCCTAGTTCGATCGTATACCCATCTCTTTTTGTCTCTTATTGTCCTTTTCTCACAACACTTCCGGATTATAATCGTTGTGGGTGGCGCCAAGATACAAATTAATGTTCAAACACAATTTTTTACACTGAGTTTGAATGTATGAATCGTAGAGGCTTATGAACTTTTTTGAGCTATACAGAATCAGAATGTTTAGTCATTAAGTATTTCTAATTCTAATATACTAAAGTTAGTACATCTTATACAATTTATTAAAGCACTGCTTACAAGAAAATAAATATATTCATGTTATAATTGATAGAAGGATACATGATGATTCAAAATGTTGAAAACGAAAGTACGTTATATCTCGTGCCCGTCGTAAAACAGACCACGTATCGGGTCTGTGTAATTTATTTATAGACACACTTGAAGTTGAGAGTAAAAGCTCCCACAAAAAACGTTGCTCCAAAACTTGTAAGCCTTCGGTTCGGCTCGCCCCGCTACCTTTTTTTATACGCTATGAAACTCGTCAAAAAAAATTATCTCCGCCGTATGGGCCGGGACCCTTCGCTGGAATACTGACGGAAATAACAAACCAGTTGGTGTAGGTCGTCTATTTTATTTACAAACTATTGAATACTATTATGTTAGATGAAATTTCTTTTCTCACATTTCAATAAGAAATTTTAGTAAAACTTACATTTTCATCACAGTACTGAATGAATGAATGCAGACATATATTTGTGCAACAAGGCAGCGTGTAGTATGTCTCGATAGCGGGTTAAGGCATACCACAGGACGAAAACCGGTTTCTTACTACGACCGTAGTGGTTTCATTGTACGATAAACCGCATATTTAAATACACGAAACCAGCCTAAGATGAACTACTTACTGTATCAATAACCCTTGTTCTCACTAGGCGATTACAAAGACTAAACTGTATTGCCTAAGAGATCTGCATTTCATAATTTGTTAACGTCTTTGCGTACTCTATAGTACGATTGCGTTGAATGTACCTTATTAGAACACATGTCGAGGGGAAATATCCTTTAATACGTCCCTTTATGACTGCATGTTTATGTATGCAGGCGTTTCTAAACATCCAATGTTTTTCTTTTCAGCAGGGGCCCACCGCAAACATGGATCTGTATATTACAGATTCCCTGCAAGACATGCTCGACATGGATATCAAGTCCGAAATGGCAACAGATCTCAACAGTATTTCGGATTTCAATGTATGTTTTCTTAACTAATGTGTACTAGCTATTTATTCTAACAAAATCGTATTGTTTCAAACCATTTGTTTTGTCTATTTCAGGATTCGTTAGGGTTCAATTTCTCTGAACTGCCACCGCTATTAGATATAGACACAGATAATTCAGCAGTGTGGCTGAACAACTCTTCAAATTTTTTACATAATTTAGATTTGTATGACTCGGATGCGAATGCCGTGATGGTCAATCCTAATTCTGTGATGCCGTCTACTTTTGCTGACTCGCCCAATAAAGTGGTCGTCAAAGATGAGGCATCGAACTTACTTTTGACCTCCACTGCTAATGATGGTGAACGAGAGAGTTCACCCGTTGCCAGTCCTAAGGAAGAAAAGAGCCACTTGACCTTTTCTCCAAGCACTATCAAAATTCCCAAAGTGGAACATGAAAACGAAAAGACGCAAACGAAGCTAGAGGAGGCTACACAAATGTACATCTACGTACGAAAACCAGACTCAGTAGTCAAGGACCTTATTAATGATTTGGACAATAAAAAAGTGAAATTGCCCAACGCGCCAACGCCGACTGTGCGACTAAAATCTAGCCAAGAACTGCTGAAAGTGAATGGGAAAAACTGCTCTATTCTCAGCACTAACCAAAAACTGACCTCGCAGCTTAGCACCACAAAGACTATCATATCTGGCAATATTCATATATTAGACGCACAACAATCTAGGACAATATTAGGAAACAAAAATCAGGCTACTATTCTAATCGACAACACGCCGCTTAATAACAGGCAAATAATTAAGACTACTGTTAATGCGCTAGAAACGTCGTCAAGATATATAAATAGTACTCATAAAAGTTCGATTAATGAATTTCCTAAGCCTGCCTATTCTTACTCCTGCTTGATAGCGATGGCGCTGAAAAACTCAAGAACAGGCAGCTTACCAGTGTCGGAAATTTATAACTTCATGTGGTAAGTTTAATGTTTTCACCACTTTAACATAAAATAACGTACATTACGAGATTATATTCTTTTTAATATTATGAACGTATATCACATGACGTATGTGAAAACAATGTAATTTATTGTTATTTTCTGTTTTCAGTCACCATTTCCCATACTTCAAAACAGCGCCGAACGGTTGGAAAAATTCAGTCAGACATAACCTCAGCTTAAACAAATGTTTTGAGAAAATAGAAAAGCCTTCAACCAACGGAAGTCAACGGAAAGGTGAATAACATCTCTAATTTAAATAACAATACATTAAAAATTGCTGTTAACTGTCTAGCACAAGTGTCTACAAAAAAAGATTCTAACAAAACACGTTTCTTAATGTTATTCTAAGTACAGATCTGAGATTTTATAAATGCTGTCATATCCTCTTTAACTTCTATGGAAATTTGCAAATCCTTTTAATTTAAATTTATTTAGATTTGTGTTAATTTATATGTGATTTTCAGGGTGTTTATGGGCGATGAACCCCTCTAAGGTTGGGAAAATGGATGAAGAAGTACAAAAGTGGTCAAGGAAAGACCCTCAAGCCATCAAGAAGGCAATGGTTTACCCAGGTGAGTGAATATTTCTTTATAATTACATACAGGCGCTATCTTATACCTTGAATAGAATAGGCAGTTTTTCTCACAATCGTTACAATAAACTTTGCATACCATTATGTTGATACACATGTTGTGCATTGATGAATATTTTGCTATTTCTAGTTTATGTTACTTGTTTTAAGTAAAATGGCATCTATTAATAAATTGAAAAACACGATGCAAACACGCTTTTTAAAATCATATAAAAATGCAAAAGCTATATCGCAACCAATATATGTACATATATCTTTACCAGAATAAGAAAATTTTAATCCCAGCATATTCATATAATTTTTGTGATTTCAAATATTTATATATTATTTCAGAAAGCTTAGAGGCTTTGGAGAGAGGTGAAATGAAGTACAGCAGCATGAGTGTGGATGGCGAAACGGAGGACGCAGATGAAGTGGACGCCATCAATGAGCTAGAAGAGGAGTATGAACTCGACCCTGAGGTCAAGGAGGAAGATGATGTGGAACAGGTAAATGGATACTTAAATCGTATAAGTATTGTATGTATATTTTGCAATAGTAATTTTACTACTAAATACATGTAAAATCGCGTCCCTTTAGGGGTAAAGAGAACAAGAAATGTATGTGATATCTTCATTGTCACATATGGATCCAGCGTCGAATTTTACAAGATTCTTCATTAATATAGTTGATATTCTACTTAGGACCTTCAAATTCTTTCACAATGGAAAGTAACCTCTGATACACATGTTTCGTAATTAAAAATGCTAGAATTATTGTACTGCTATATCGTATATTGAGACATACTTATTTTGTCCAGGACGTGTCGGACCAAGAACTAGAAGTAGAGGACGTGGAGAGCACAGGAATGGTCGGGGGCACGTACAGGCTACTGGCCGCTGGCCCCTCCTCCGTCACTTCTTACGGCACGGACGCCGAATCCGGCGAAGAGGCTAGCGATATCGAGGTAAGACATTATAAAAAACAAGCCCTTCATTTTATAATTTTATATTATTAGTAGTGACCCGCTCCGGCTTCGCACGGGTATAAAATATATAGCCTACTCCACTATTTAATGGATGTTATTATACATATAAACCTTCCTCTTGAATCACTCTATCTATTAAAAAAACCGCTTCAAAATCCGTTGTTTAGTTTCAAAGATTTAAGCATACAAAGGCACATAGGGACAGAGAAAGCGACTTTGTTTTATACTATGTAGTGATTACGCTATGTAGTCAAATACACTGGCGTCACTATCCCTTCATAGCCATATATTTGAGTGTTCATCTCCGCAACAACAGAGCTGGCGGTTCTATAAACATTGTCACTTTTATCCCACAAGTAGGCGAAAGTATAGAAGTAGCTTTGATATTTTTTTGTTGATTCAATGTTTCATAAAGTGATTCTCGCAAGGGTTGATATATACTGTTCTTTGCAGGTCCTAGAACACACTTATGAAGAAGTTGACATTGATGTGTTGAAACCTGTGAAGTTAGATGTTTCAGTATCCGAGGAATATTGTAAGTACATATTAACAACATACTCTTCACGATGCTTTACCCTTGCGGGGTATAAAGATGTGCATTTCTATGATCCTAATTTCTGTAATAAATCCTGCGGCAAATTATCACAATGAAACCTTTCTTCGTCACACATTATACGATGTACTATAACTAGTGCTATCTTTATTATATTTGGCTTATTACCAAAAATAAGATATTAGAGCTAATTATGTCTACCAAAACAAACATATGTTTAAATAAATGTATTTATTTCCTTTCAGTAAACCAATCGAAAAGAGCGAAATCAAGTTTCATTTACCAGCCAGTATCAACGCCGACCCATACGAACAGACGGAAAACGCCACTGGTCAATCGAGTCGTCATCTAAACAAGATCCTTCCTTCGTGTATTGTATGGAATCGCTGTAGTTTCGGTATCAAACCTAATATGTATTATATTTCAATGTTGATTTCCTAGCATCTAATAAGAATGCAAAATTAATTTTCTTTTTGTTTGAAAGAATTCGCATGTAGAATTAAATAAAAATGGGCATTACAGAGAAATTAGGGGAACAAAATAGATAGTTCGTCAGACCTTTACGACTATATGCATGGTGGAGGTTTTTAGACCTCACATACAATTGACGATGCAAGTTGTAGAAATTTTTCAAGTGTTGCAATAATAACTTGGGCTCAAAATCATCTTCAGAATGAAAGTAAATTAGAAGTTTTTATATCATATGAGAATTACATGATAAACATAATATACTTTTTCAAGTACTTCTCAATCACATTAAATCCTCGATAAAAATCGCTCGAAAATATAATCGATGTTATTATATTTTCGAGGAAAGTTTCGATTACTGAAAAATAAAAGTTTTTCTGAATTTTTTTGTCCCCCTTTACCTAATTACAGAAGAATAAAACGTCCGAACGACTATTTATAACTATGATGAGAACAGGAAATGAATATGACCACCCAAAATATAGGTATATAAGAAACATTCCTTTCAGTAAATTATGAAAGTATAAGTAGTTTATAAACAATCTGAAAGCTTAGTGTATGCAATTTATTTTTAATTTTACAGACTGATAGTTTATATTTTCCTACAATGGAAATAAGATAATGCTTTGTGACAAGTGTGGATAAACTTGATATTTTTAATTTAGGTTTAAAAATATTGATTTTATCAACTATATTCCAAATTTAGAATTATGTTTGCTATCGTCAGGCGGGTATACTGACCCACCGCTATGGTGTAGGATCTTCACAGACCCATAGAAATTGTGAAGACCTATATCATCATGATATACCTACCACCTGTCAAATTAATTGGTATTCTAGTGGATTATTAATCCAGTTTTATTATTCAGTTTGATAAAACAATATAATATTTACTTCATGTACCTGGAATTTGTGTGGTGAAAAATTGTTAGTATTTGATACAATTTGTAGGATCATTTACTAATAATTTTCAATTTATATGTTTTTGTGTTAATAATGTGTACAATATGAAGATATTGATTGAGGCCTGCACTCAACTGGTTTGTGATGTATCCTTATTTAAGTTTACGATTAATAATTGTATAGTGCAGTAGTTCCCATCGTGTATGTGCATACTTAAAAATGATTTTGAATATTCAAACTAACGTAAATGTTTGATGATTACAATTTTGTATCTAGACTCTAAATACGTGTAAGAAACATTATTCCTGTTAGTCGTCTAATATGTGTTTTCTGATAGGTTGTTGGCAAACCCGTGTGTAGTAGATGGCTAATCGGCATATAGTTAGGTAGGTTGTGATGTAGATCTCTTAGTGTGTTGCGCAATGCCACATTGGCCAAGTATGGATCAAGCAAGTATGCGAGCCTGGATGTTGCACCTAATCATGAAATCGTAAGCCAAACAAGAAATGACCATTGCTAACTAAGCAATCCGATTGAAACTGTCTGTGATATGGTATTCGCTACACTGTACATATTTGCTTGCATACTGTAGGTTATTCATATCGATATTGAGGCCGAGCCAGATCTAATATGGAACTAGCAAATAAGTAAACGCTAGGTTGGCCCACCGATTACTAACTGTTAGTGTGTGATACTTTGAAATGTGTTTAGCCGTAATATGTTCACTAAATTAGTTAGTAAGCTTTTCTTTTACTTGTAATGTTAGTACGTATGTTGATTTATTTGTCAATAATCTAATTTACATGATGAGAATTTGTATTACTTCCAATGTCTAGCATAATTAGGTGCTTCTCTGTATACTTAAAAGTAGTGTGCAATCATCGAAGCTAAATTTTAATTTTATTTGTAGGATAATTGTAAAAATAGCTGATAATTAATAATTTCTTCAGGATTGCAAATTTCAATGAATTCGTCGAGATTGAGAAAAAAATAGAATTAGCTAAAAGTCATACAATGACGTACATAGTACTAGCTTAGTTTTGTCCTCATTGATATTGTAAGTTCAATAGTAAATGGCTCAAATGCACCATAATCAACGTTCGAAGGACGTAATATTATATAAAATTTTTGATGAATACTATTTGATGTGTAACTTTTATACAATTTAAAATAATATGTATTCGGTATTATAACTAATGGAAACAGTGTTGAAGCAGAAGTAGTCTGAATTTGTGACTTCCCATTTTGTAATTTCATACAAAAGCATTTATTATGTCAAACAATAATTGTATTTTTCCACTGCCAGTATTTGAACATCCATTTAAAATAGATTGTAGTATTAAATGTAGTGTTAGTTGTTTTATATTAAGAAAAAGGAAGTTACAAATGTTTTGTAATAACATTTTTTGTAATAAAATAACTAATGTATGAATTCGTACCTAAAGCATTTTCATTTTCTATACAACTTATGTACACCTTCATACTCTGAATTATTTATCATTAATTAGTCACACCTTTAGGTCACTACTACCATCATGACCAATAAGGGCTGATTTACCAGGTAACTCAAAGGCCCTCGGAAACATACCTAATTATCTAAGATATATGTTAAATAAGTTACCTCAACATCGATAACTCCCGTGTTTTAACATGGGTGGCACACTCTTAGTAAACTTATTATATCATTAATCCTTGCAAACTGGTCTAAAGATTCAAATAACAAATGTTCCGTATCACCATATATTACGTACTCTATGCAAAATACATGCATGCTCTTATGCTCTATTTCACCAAATAGTTACAACTGCAAGCTATTAATTAGCACTTATTTTGTTACCATGCAGAGGTATGATAGTAATAAGGAAATATCTCCCCATAATGCTTAGCCACAGCTACAATATTTTACACTTAGCAATTTTACGAGAATATCTTATATTCACGTCCTATCCATTCGAAATGGACAAGAGGAATATGATGGTTGTTCTTAGGTCACATTGAGCATATGTTGGATTTATGACGGCATATAGAACATTGGTAACAAGTTGCTAGCTCATGGAACCCTAGTCTCTTACATTACTATATCGATAGCGCGGTTTATAAAGTGTTACAAGTAAGATTCCTTATTGGCAATTAATACTCCACTGGGTGCCGTAAAACTTGACGGACTGCATATAACTGAGACATCCCATTTAAATGAAGGGCTATCTATACGACATTCTTAAATAGCTTTTTTTTTTGTTGCATTTAATACTGAGAAAATAAGTTAAATTGAACTATACTGAATAACTGTTATTGGCGAAATTATTATGAATTTTAGTATAGCTCACTGTTATTGCACAAAGTAAGGTTATGTTTTGTATTGTTTGTTTGGTTAGAAGTTAGAACTTTACAAGCAGATAAACGTAAATTCAGTTAGATAAAACACTGAAGTTGTAAAGATTTACTAAAACTGCTCTTAACGTGCTTATATGAAAACTTAAACCAACATGAGTACTCGTGAAATCCTAACTTTACAATTTGGGCATTATTCAAATTATGTTGGAGCTCATTTCTGGAATATACAAGAACTCAGCTTCGACTATACCGGTACAACAAGTACAGAAGTAAATCACGATGTACTTTATAGGGAAGGACAAACAGTAGATGGTAAAGTCACCTACACACCCAGATTGTTATTAGCAGATTTGAAAGGATCTCTTCGAACCTTACCATCTTCTGGAGGTTTGCCTGGTACGGCATGTGACGACACAGAGAATCTTTGGGGTCCTATAGAGAAAATAGAGGAGCCTCCTGTTCCGAAAAATGAGTATCTTGCAGATATTGATGCAGAAGAGCAGCCAAATGAACCTAAGGAGTATGATTTGGATAATGTACAAAGCTGGACAGATTATTTATACCCTCGATTCAATAGTCGTACAGTTAATGTTGTAAATGAGTACTCATTTGATGATGATAAAGTAAGTGTAAAACACTGTTATAATAGTGTTTTATATACTAATATTTATTAGTTGCATACTGGGAGTCATATGTTAATCTCTCCTATAACAGGATAAATGATACATGGTTACTTCAAATCCACTTTTTACTTTATAGTTACCACCAAATGTGAACTGATGTATGGTTTCCTCGCATTGTTCTTCCCTCACCTTAGAATTGGTAATAATTTGTTAATTTATTGTTATATTGATATGCTAACTGGTATACTTTTATTTTACAGAATGACTTTGATATATTTCAAATGGGAAGTTCCTTATGGAAAAGAGATTATGGAGAAACATTCAGTGATGGAATACGAAAATATGTAGAAGAATGTGACAGCATGCAAGGTTTTCACATAAAGTTTGATTGCTCAGATGGATTCGCTGGTCTCGCAACTAGCTGCATTGAAGACATCGTTGACGAATATGGCAAACCTATTCTGGCATACCCTATCATAGCTTCACATTTCAAAGATAATATAGTTAACACACCAGAAGATAGAGAAAAAGCTACTCTTAAGGACTCCATTAGACTAGTTAACATTGCCTTGTCTATGGAATCACTATCACAACATGTGAATATGTTTGTGCCTTTATGTACAGGTCAAAAAGGTTGGAGAAAACCAGGAGATCCAAGGATTTTTGAACACATGTCTTACAACCCACAGTTATATTATCAGTCTTCGGCAGTTTTAGCTTCAGCAATTGACACTTTAACGCAAAAGTACAGGCTCAAAGATAATGTATTCACAATATCAGACATCTGTGCTGACATGACAGGGTATGGACGTAAACTGGCCGCAGCTTCCTTAGGCCTACCCTTTGGCATTGGGAAATCTACCTATTTAATAGATCATCTTAATGAATTAACTAAACCTTTGTATCAAACAATCACACCTAGTTGTAAGCTCGCTACTGACAAGATGTTCCAAACAATAACAGTGAGGGGCATCCCTGAATCTTATTTGAAGGCGCCAATGAAAGAAGCCAAGCAGCAAATGAACTTACCTGCATATCGATGTAACAGCGTCAAAGAAATGTTTGAGTTATATTTCCAGGCAAATAACTTTGTCACAGCAACTAGTGTTTTAGTGTGTCAGAAACCATTAGAAACAAAGACGCCTTATCCAAGAATATTCTCTAAAACGTTAGACAGTTATGGCTTTGTTGACTCTGCAGAGACTGATACAAGGACTGACAGTGTACCAGTGATAGCTGGGTATCACAATGGTACCTTTATAGCTGATATGATAGAGAAAATGCACAGGGAAGTCAGTAGAATTAAGTTTGCAAAGTTACACAAGTTTAGAGAGGAAGGTTTGGAGGAAGCTGATTATAAGGAAGCTCTGGACAGGCTTTCAGAGTTTAAAGATAATTATGAAGATGATCTTGAACTGTAAGGTTAATTATAAGTTCTTTATGTAACAGCTTACTTTTATACTTTTACTTATTAATGCTTTTAGATATGTAAAGGTTTTTAACAAACCAAAGTTGAGTCTGATCTCAGTCTAATGGTGTCTTTAGCATAAATGTGTACAATAATGTAATGAACAAATTTTTAAAGTCACTCATGATTAGTTACTACATCAACAGTTTTGTAACAATAGTATGTGAGATCCTTTTTCTGAAACGCCTACATATTACATTGATGTCAGAAATAATATACTTTATCATAAATGCATTCAATAACTTTTCTAGCCCATGTGATATTTTAATGTTATTACTGATTCAATAACATAGAAATTAAATTTTATAATGTTAACTAAGTGGTATTGCATAGTGCATCAATTAGTTTGGATTAGGTGATAGGTCTTTGGAACAACATCACGTATTTTTCTGTAATGAGAGATAGCTATTTAAACTTTTTTAACTATTCATAATTGTTTAACCTGTATTATATGTATTTCATTTTAAGTTGCAGCTTCACAAACAAAAAACAATCTAACCCAAAGCTGTGATACAATCGTCAGTCAATAAGCCAGTGTAAATAAAATGTAGCAATAAAACTAATTTTGTATATTTCCTCTTTTATTTAGTATGTAGTTGCTAAATTGATTAAAAATAAATCATCTCAACCATTCTATTCCCAATTGTACATGAATTTTATACACATTCAACCACATATCATGACGTGGACCGCTCCAGCGCCCGCTCCTTCATCCGCGTGATAAATGCTGCTCCCTTGTTCTTCCTGAAGTTCTCGTAGGGGTCATTCAGGTTCACACCAACACCTTGAAATAAAAGTTACGAATAAAATTTGAATACTCAAAGAATTATGAAGAAATTCACACTTTAAACTTTAACTGTATAAATAAGAAAGCTTTATTCAACACTAATATATTATAGACATATATTATGGATAGACCCATATACGGTAGAAACTCATATTAAGTTCCAGCGATTTTAAATTAGTCAGTTCTTACTTATAATTTATCACTTACTTATAACTCATAATACTCAAAACTTTCAATGAGCTTCTCCAAAACAATACATATAAAACACACATTACATCCCTACCTTTGTATTGATCCTGTCGATCCCTGATGTGACCCCCGCTAATAGGTTCTGCTATGCCCTGCCCCGTTGCACCTAAGCCACTGCCACTCCAGCCCATTTTCTGCAGCATTTGGTGGCCTTTGTTGCTTGAGTCTATGCCACCGACGCTGCCTGGATACGGGTTACCGCCGCCGCCCCTGGAAAAATATTTCAAGTTCATCGTAAGTAAAAATCTTGTGAGGCAACAAGCAATCAGCCTATGTCAGTCCATTGACGTAGGCCTCATGTTTACGCCACAAAATACGATCAGTCGTGGCCCTCAGGCAGCCACTATAAGGCATAATAAAGATATAGGACGAGAACGTAAAAATAATACCCAGCTGTTCTAGTATGTGGTAAGGCAACTAAGGGGCTAGACGTAAACGGAATAGCATAAACATCGGCGATGGTCTAGCAACCTGTTACCAATGTTGATGCTAGAAAGTGATTTAGGAGATATTATCAACGTGTCACCAAGGTTCTATTTACCCCGAAAGGACATTAATTTAAACCTATTTTTAAATTGCAGCTCCGATATGTATGTGAAAAATTTACTAAGGAATGTTATAGTTGAGGAAAGTTATATATCTGGAGGTCCTATTCAAGAAAATGATTTAATGCAGAGAATATATGAATCAGCGATGTAATGGCTTTGAGAAAGAATCGCAGTGACTAGTTACTAGCCCATCATCATACAAACTTCATTTACTCCAAGTCTCATATTGGCTGCTGCAACGTGCCGAGTAAAACAGCAGCTAGATAGGATTCTGTTTACTTGCCAGAATGCTATTAAAAGTTTATTGAAATAGGTACACATCACTACAGTGGTAACAGTTATAATAAGTTCTATCTGAATGTATGAAGGGTATGCATGCATGTATTACATACAGAAACTCTAGGTTCATATGACAGCGGAACCATAATCTATATTATTCCTATAGTCTATTCGCGTTAAGTAAATAGTGACGTCATGATATAAAGACGTTAAACTGACCAATGAGACGTTAGTAATTGAGAAAACAATAAAATTCACATCGACCAATTGCAGACGACAGTTGTCACGTCTCATTGGTCAAATCGTCGGGACATGATGACATCACTATTTTCTTAATGCGAATGTACTATAGTAAAAGCGTGTTATACGTACAGAAAGCTGGGCGGCGACTGTGATCTGGATCTTTCTATTCTCCTGTCTCTGGAGCGACTCCGCGACCGAGATCTCGACCGTGAACGGCTTCTCGAACGACGACGACCTTCAACAAATAGAATGCTTTAGAACGTATGTTCGCAATTACTTTGTTAGTTGATATGCTTTAGAACCGTATGCAATTACTTTGTTAGTTAATAACTGTCATTTAAGACTAAAAGAGGCCGACTGAAAGTGTACAAATTAAATAAGTGCTTTGTAAACTATCATTATCATGATGTAGTATTTTCAAACAGAAGGTATTGATCGGTTAACTGTCTAAAAAGACATACAAAGTCGTCAAACTATGAAATTGTAATAAGAATTTGGGATATCCTTAAAAAATAACAAATGTTAAATTTGAACGTACATATATTATTATAAAAGAAACTATAAAATCACTACATAAACATACTTTCTCTTTCCCTCTCGCGATCTCTGTCACGTTCCCTATCTCTTTCCCTCTCTCTATCCCTGTCTCGTTCTCTCTCGCGCTCTCTATCTCTGTCCCTCCTTCTCGGCGTCCTCCGTTTGGGCGAAAGAGACCGCGATTTAGACTTGGAACGTTTGGGAATTACTGGCGAAGGTTTCCTCTCCACTTTCTCTGGAGTTTTACTCTTTGATCTGAAAGAGAAATTACATGTTAATTACCGATAATTTCTAGTTACTCATTTCACAATAACCGCTGACTTTTGACGACTACCGTGACGCGAAAACGACTTGAGAGTTCGATTCCCGGTGGAGGCAGCTTTAGGAACTATGCTTTTCTTCTGGTTGTTTATTATATATATATATATATATATATACACACTATAGATGTATTTGTCTTAAATAGACGTTGACTAGTAACTTAACATAAGTCTTAAATGTACTCAGCAATGGGCTAAATCAATTGGTGTAATAGTATCCTACAATATCATTATTAATACCTTTTCAATTAATGTATAGCATTACCTGTATCTCCTGCGAGGCGGCGACGGTGGTTTGAGGTTCTCAAACACTATGGGCGAGGGTGACTTGGACTTCTGTCGCAGCCCCTGGGCTATCTCTTCTTCCTTACGCTTCCTGGCCGCATTCTTAGCTTTATAGTACTCGTATAGACCTAACTTCTCCCAACCTTCACTGTAAATAGAGGGTGAAGAGTAAAATATAAGCAACATACCGAATAATCGAAAAAAATAGGTAAGATTTTGAGTATAATCTATTGTATCAATCAATTATAACGATAAAATTACATATAATCAAATGAACATAAATCAAATTAAAATTCAATAAATGTCTATAATACGTGATGAGCATTTTGTCTAACAAAGTAGGTATAATCCAACACAAGCCACAAGTTAGAAAATTCAGCCAATAATATCAAACTTAAATAAAACATATGCGTGATAACTGCAACCCTAGTAGTTGTGGTGGGCAAACAGAGTATGTGTTAATGTAATGGAGTAACTATTTAAAACCCAATATTCTGAATTTTTCTAAATAGGCCGTTTCTAATCTGACAGATTGACATGATAGACAAAGTAGAGACACAAGACTATGGTCTATATCGAGAAATAGAAGGATTTACCTAAAAATTGAGTGGTGTATTGCCAATTTATCTAATAGACAATATGATAGATTTTAATAGCTTAGTATATGGTATATACTTACTTGTCCCTCGGTCGTTCATGGTTGGGTGCTGTGTAGAATGCGTCTACCGCTGCCAAGAGCCTGTCGTTAGGGGGCGCTGGCGGTGGCAATCTGATGTCATCGGGATCTAGAGGTTTGTATTTGTCTTCTTCCAACTGTAACAACCGTTTATAGTTATAATGTATGGAGATGATTAGTTTGAATAAAACATTACTGTTCATTTACTAGTAATAGGCTATGGCCAGCAACATTAGACGACGACATAATACTTCACATGTCAATGTGAATGCTAACTTATGAAACCATGGTTCAATGTGACCTTCAATCAAATACTTCACAATATACAAGGATTACCATTACACGGAATTATGGCCATGCAATGTATGTTATAACGTTTTAGGTCCTATTTAATATACCTGAAACAACTAATAAAGTATACTACTATTTTCTTGGGTTTTGAGGAAACAATAAATTGCAACTTACATTAATAAGTGGCACCATCAACCCAGCAGGCAATTCGAAGTACGGTACAGAGGGCATCAGATCCTCCAACAACACCGGATCCGGCAATGGGAAGCCCGGAGGTGGCTTTGACAGATCCGGCAAACCATTTTGGAATGCAAACGGTATATTGTTCTCATAACCCGGAGGTGGTTGTGAAAAATTCACATTTGGCAGATTATCGAGTATACTTAAAAGATTTTTCTCATCAATATCTTGCTTCCTGTTGTGGTCGTTAAACATTTGACTGTCATAGCTATTCTCATTCCCACTTAAACTGTTATTAGACGGGTAGTTATTTTCACCGTTTTCACTGCCATATTGGCCGTAATTTTGGTCATAAATCATAGCCATCGATTGGTTATAATTCTGTTCATTATAGTTATTCTGGTACATTTGAGAATTGTCATTTTGCTCATTGGCTACCATGTTTGCAGCTTGCATTTCAATTGCATGCTTTTGCATTTCTAGCTGCTGTATTTGTTGCATTGTGTGTGCTACGAATGCTTGATGCTGTGTTTGGTAGCTGAAATGGTAAACCGTCCATATTAGTGTATGCATATGAAACTTTTCTGTTTTATCTTATATAACTAAAATAATGAAGATAACTATATATAAATATATAGAACGATAATTATAAAGCTATATGTAATATTACTATTAAATGAATTATTTGCAATGTTTGTTATGATAATCCCCAAGAAAACAAAATTAAATAAGGAAATTACAAATTTAATCAGACTTTACTTTGTAGAAATCAGGCAAATAAAGTTTTGCAACACCCATGGCATTTGAATCCAATTATTTGTAGTAGACTAAAAGCGAATAGGGACATAATTATAAAAAGCATAATTAACTAAAAGCATGGTTAGTAAAATTAGCAATAATTCTTAGAATTAATGTAAACAGACTACATTACGGCACACACTAATTGACTGACATTTAATTCTGATTGGTAATTTTTGTATATTAACTTAGTCTTGTATAACATTTTTCTTATTTAAATTTTATTGTATAATTGTTCGTCGGTACTATTATGTTATTTAACGTATTGTGGAGTTTTCAATAAAGGATTATTATTATTATTATATGTTTTTCAAAACTAATCTAACCAAAAGATGGAAAAAAATTTAGGGAAAAGGTAACTCTTTAGCTGTTCACATTAATTCTATTTTAACCGGTTTATGAGACAATTTACAACAGTAATTAAAAAATATTAAATACATACAGTTCCCTGAAATGAAGAAGTGATAATTAATTTCATTATTGGACAACATTAAATACTGTAAGTTACATTTTTTATACTAAACATAAGTTAAAAGATTATTGAATTGAATTTAGAACTTTAGTTATATCTAAAAAAACACAAATAACTACTATATTTTTTTATGTACTACTACTACTTTTATAAGTTAAATAGTGACATCTACACTTACTTTTCAAACATAGTCTTAGTCTGCTGCGTCAGGTGCGTTATAGCATTAGAATGCTGCACAATCAGACTGTTTTGGTACTCCTGGTAAGATGTAGTTGGCGACTTCATTTTCTCTATAATCGACGGGTCAAAGTAGTTTGACTTTGACTCCCACAACTTGAGCAACTTATTAAGCTTCGCCTCCTGCTCTTCAGTCACAGCTGAAACAGAGAGACAATGAAACCCTATGCCATATGTTCAGGCTAGACTAAGCAGCGCTTAAGGCTGTGACCTAGCCTTGGGTTAGAGAAACCAGCACTGTTTGCCACCACATTGATGCGACTATCAAATGTGGAATCATAAGTGCAGACTGCACCAATGAAACAGATAAATGAACTAGTCTGAAAATGTTGATGCACAAACGATATCACCTAAGACCTTGAAGGCATTATTATAAATATGTTACCTATACTGGCATTGCAAAACATTGGAACCACCACATTTTCCAAATTTCTCTTGAGTTCTTCTGCGTTTTTGCGAGCACTGTAATTAGGAATAATAGTATCACGGACACTGAATCAAGAAATAATACCGAGTTAAAACAATCAACTCTTTACATATTTGTTTTTAAACATTACCACTAAAATAATGCATTAACATACATAAATAGAAATTTCATAATTTCCAACATTTGTGGAAAGCTAACTTTTGTAGCTATATAAAATCACATACATTATTAACATTTTATAAATAAATTTTTACAATAGCACTGATAAGTAATATAGCAAGTACTTATTGCTCTTGGTTTCTACTGTGAGTAGCATAATTTAACAAGAGGTATGTATGTCATAAGAAAATTTTCAATCCTAAAAGTAAATAATAATATGCAAGTATATCATCACTATACATTTCTATTTACAAAACATTACAAATTTAACTTGTAGCATTAAAAAGAGCACTGTTATCTATGGAAATATTAAGGCTTAAATAATATCTTAACACAAGAATTAAACACACTTATTGTTAAAACTAAATGTCCATAAATATCTTCCATTGCACCATTTCTTCTCCAGTATGTTTCACTATTAAATTAGATTTTTCTTGCTTCCTATGTATATAAAGATAATCTACGTTCTTAAGTACAGTAGCACAATAACATTCAAGTAAAAAGACACACAATGCAGTATTCTATTAAGATTATAGTTATCAGCATAATAATTGATCTTTAAATTACTATACACGGAATAAAATTATTGTGCTACTGTGTAAACAAATCCAAGAAAATTGTATGCATACACTAAATGAAAATTGGAGATACAAAAAATTATCAAAATATAGTCAGATTATGTTAAATGATAACTTTTATCATTGTACTCAGTGCAATTAGTAAATCAAAGCTGTTACTAACCAGTGATGGAGCACATCATTCACCAAGTAGATGATGTGCAGCTTATGCAGAAACACCGATCCTTGCTGCGTCACTCGCCGTAAGAGGTGCTGTGATATCACTTGGCTTGATTCGTTTGTTAACGCATGCTGCAAAATCCAACTTTTACCTAAAAAAAAGAACATATGTTACATGTGTATTCATTGAACTAAAAGCAGATTGTTTAGAAGTTTTATCAGTTATGATAAAATAGGAAACATAACTATCAATAATTTAATGCAAAATTAAATAGAGCAGCAAAGCAAGATATAAAACTAACCAGCAGATATACTATCTTTAGTGCAAGATTCAATGATAGGTTGCAGTATTGCATCTAATTCGCTAAGGTTAAGTTGGTGTTCTTCTGCCATCTGTTGTATCTTTTCATTCTGAGCCTTAACAACCATATCATTGACTTGAGCTTGTTGCTGTTGAATGAGAACCTGAAATGCATGAATCATAAGTAAATTCTCAAAGCAAAGATGCATAGATACCTAAAGATGAATCCTTAGCTCCTTGCACAATTACTGATGTTGCCTGAAAACACACTTATCCAAATAACATATTTAAAAGTTATAAATCAATCTTTACATTAAGATATTAACTGTTTTGATATATTTTTATTTGAGAATTAAGTAAGTAAACTACATACCGTGTGCTGTGCATTGAGGTTGTTCTCAGACTGTGTGATCTGGTCTCGCAGTATGGCCAGCTGCGTGTTAATAGCCTCAAGGTCCGGCACCGGAGCACTCCACTGCTGCGGCGCACCACCAGCCTGTTGGGGCACTATATATTGGCTGTTCTGTGCCATAAAGGCGGCAGAGGGCGCGGACGCCTGCTGCCCGCCCGCCGATTGCTTTAGAACTATAAACAGCGGAGTAGGACTTGAGTTCACTTATCAAGAGATATGCCATTCGCGAAGACGCGTGGCCCCTGAAGGATTATTATGCTTACTTGCTTGTTCAGTCGTCACTTTGTACTGATAGTAGTTGAAGTAGTCACCGCCGTACAGGAAACTAAATTTAGGATTGTTCTTTTGCTTGTTTTTTGTCATTTTCTCGAATTCCGGTCCATTTCGAGCGACAAATTGAGCCAATTTGTCTATTATGTTTCGAAGTTCTTGATCTGAAAGAATGATAGTATGAATATAATACTGTATTTATAAAACGGCTAATGAAGTCGAAATTCAAGTAATACCTGCAGGTGGGTGCGGAAGATCCATTTTAGTTATAGGTTAACCAATTATTCCAACAAAACGAAAGCGTTCAAAACCAGATCATTTTAGGGATATCCAACCGATATCGATGAAAACATAAAAGTTCTCTTAAACAAATTCACTTATATTTAATATATAATTAATTCCAGTAGTGTTTCATCAGTTTACTTAACGTAATCACAACATTTTATTAGGAATCTTTACGTGCAAACTAGTCGACATTCGACAAAACGACCAGCCATCTTCATCTATTTTTTTTTATATAATTTTTTTTTAAGTTGTCTACATAAAGATCTACTCCATAATGTTGGTAGCTTTTTTCCATTATTGACTTTCAGTATTCACGAATTTTCACCAAGGACCATTTATTTAAAAAACACTATTTTTGTATTCATTAGTACTAGAAGCTAAATATTATAACACATTTTATATCATAGTACTCTTTATAGCTTTTACAAAAAGATAAGACTAGAAATGAAGGGGTATGAACAAGTTATTAATTTTAGGGGATAGAGAACACGGATCTGTTCTGTATTATTGGATCCAGGAACCAAACTTCATAGCATGCACAGAAGACACAGTTATAGCTGACCACCCGTAAAATTGAGTATTGACCACAATCTGCTCAATATAGGTTTGAGATGCCCATAGAATTACTACCTTCACAATTGGAGAAGGAAAACCAAACCTCCAACTAACTCTTTTGTCTGACAAGCCATTAACATCACCTTTTTTCAATATATTATCTATACTCATATATATAATATATATGTGATACTCATATATCTTATTGGGCTTAGGTTCATTCACCTGATCCACATATGTAGGTATATGCTTCGTCAATTTATTATCATTAATTTGCAAACGGTGCTCATCAATTTCGATTATTAAAAATTTATTATATCTTCCTCGGAACCGCAACCTTTCCTAACGACAAAGAACAAAAGATAAACGCGTTCACGACCATTAACCCTCGTGGGGTAGTCAGAGGTTCAAGTGTCCATCTCCGCAATTGCGAAGGTAGTAATTCTTTGGCCACCTCGAACCCACGTTTTAACAAAGTCAGTACTCAATGTGACAGGTGGTAAGCCATGCCACCATTTACAAGCATTTACTATTACCTGTTCGGGGAACAGGTAGGTTTCCTCACGATGTTTTCCCTCACCGTAGTTCCTAATAATATTATTTTTAACTCAATTACTCTGCTCTATTCAACGTCACACCTATCATGCGTTTCTAATTAGAATGTTTAATATGTAAAAGTATATTTTTTTGATTAATTCATAAACCATTCCTTCAATGATGACTACTATAATCCTTGGTAGGTAATAGTTTGCATATTAAACAGCATCATGAACTGCCTACAAAATAGGCAAAAGCATTTACGCTCAGTGGTCACTGAACTGTTGATTGCGTCGAAAAGGTTTACAAAAAAGGGAAAACGTAAATGTGTTAAAAATTATGTATTAATACGATATGATTAAAAATAACACTCATTCTTGATTCCTGATAGTGTATCTATAGGTTAATGAATTGCTCTTCATTTCTTCTGTCAGTCACCGATCGATAGAATTACATCACTATTCTGTATTGATCGTATGTTTTGAGTCATATTTAAAGACAATACAGCTCCTACGAAAAAGGCAGAAAGTTTATTTTTGCCTAATAAAAAACTCACAGTAATTTTCCCATTTCGACGTAAACTATTACTGTCAAAAACAGTAAATTGGTGAAAATAAAACATTGGTACAATTTGTGTCCCTTTGGGAAAATTAATTTACTGAGATGTCTTCAATTGTAAGTTTCTATAATCAACGTATTTATTTGTAATTTCTAAGTATTTAGTTTCAATCATAATATCGACGTTCATTTTACATTTAGTTATCTTATAATTCTAATAATGGGTTGTTGTAATCTAATTTTATCCAAGTATTTTAAAAAAAATAATAATTAACTCAAGTTCCTAAACATTGCATTGGAATTAAATTTCATGAAATAGAAATTTAAATAATGTAAGAATATGGCATTTCAATTAGGCTTGTTAAATGCTATGAATCAAACTTGTATATTTCATGCACTAATTTGTCTTAGCATTTTTGAAATAAAATTTTAATTAGATATAAGCCCTCTGAATTAGATAAGATATAAAAAGTTTACATTTCATTGAGATTATATTACTAATACCTACTTTATTTAAAGTAATGAAACCTTTGCTATTATGTTAAAGATCTGCCATTATAATGTGTCCAGTATTTTTTTCATTTGTAAGAATTTGGGCAGAATTTTAAGTAATTGCTGCAAATGAAAGAACTGCACAATTTTTGAGCCTAACACATAAATATATATAGTCCTCTACCACATAATGAGATATGCACACCATAACTTAACCCAGTTTATTTAGTTTATTGGGCTCCTTGGTTCCCGCAATTAGTCCCCACTGGGACCATTTTGCGTGATATAACTTAACCCATTAATTATGATGACGTTCCATCGTTTCTTACATCATAGTCATTATTAGTTCTCTAGTGCCAAATGTAATAATGTATAAATTAACTCTTCCTTAAGTTATACACCATTTCTAGCTATCTTGCAGTTAAATTTGTAAGGATATACTTCTAATTTTAGTCGTTATTTTGTTGTTATTCTTTCGTTTGACTGAATTTATTCTTTACAGCGTATGAAGGCAGCCAAATGTCCATCGGACGAGTTGGCAACCACCAACTGTGCATTCCTTCACCCAGATGATTTGCCCAATGATGTTAAGTAAGTGCTTTACAATAATTAAAGTAACAATGTATATAGAATCATAAGATTACACCAATTGGATGCAGACTACTTGATGAAATTATTATCATTGTGGTATAGCTATACTGTAAAGAGTGACTGGACCATGTAGACTAGACCATCAAACATAATTCTGGTAGAACATCCTTGGTGACCTTCTATAATAGGTGCTGGTGCTAAAAAGTTACTGGGACTGCACTTTTAGTGTTGACTGTACCAATACATTAAGCCAATATAAGGATTTTAATGAAATAGCTTGTGTAGGTCCAATAGTCTTTTAGTATAACTGGATGAGATGCTTCCTGGCCTGTCACGAGAGGCAATGAGTCCAGACTCCAATAGAATCTATTAGCAGATATATAGTCGTTCCATTTCATTGCAATCACCTTATGCTAAATGCTTAAAGTCAACAAGGAGATATTCCTTGTCCCAGGCTAGCTGGGATGCTAACAAGTTGCCCAGCATGTTAAACGAAGACTCTTAGTGACAAGGTGTAAATACAATCTATAGAGTGATGGGCTAGCGACCTATAACATTCCATATGACATCACCACCCTAATATTCATGCTTAAAAGTGACCTAGGAGATTATGTATTTCGTCAAGGTTCTCGCCGTTCCATGAAGGTATTGTCGACCTTAATAAATCGGCACCGGGCCTGACATAACTTTTCCATTGGTGTATACTCAAGTACACACTGGATCTGACTTTATTAAGCATGTTTATATAATAAAATACTTGTGTTTCCAGGCACATAGAAGTGGTGGCTGGGCCCTCGCAACACTTCCACTTCAGTGTGAAGTTCTATGCTGGTGTGGAGAGAGGAACTGTGTGCTTCTCAGCACCGCAAAGGAAATGGGCTACACTCTCACTCGGACAGGTAGGTCAAAGAAATAATATGAATCAATAGGCTCAATTGTTAAACAGAATGTTGACAGAATCAAGAAATTAATCATTGCTTGGATATTGTTTGGACAAATAAATAATTCCAATTTTTTTATATTATAAAAGAAGAAAGAATAAAACGGTATATAATGAAAGATAATATTAAATAGTAAATTGATTTTTCTTTAATTACATATTTCAATGCAAATATGTTAGACCATTACCATTACAATTCTGTTGTTATAAATTTTTCAATTTTATTTTTAGCCCATTGATGTCAAGCCATTCAAACCCCAGAATGCAGAATGTCTTTGCAGCATTGTTCTGGAGGCAGACTTCATGCAGAAAAAGTCGTAAGTTATTTACAATGACATCATTTACATAATATGTATGTCTTACCCATGCCTTCCTTATTTTATGCTGATTTTGGTAATAATACAATGACTCTAGGATTTCGGACATTAATAATTGCCCCTTCTATGATGCACAAAACTACTAGATGTTAATCTTTTTATAGGTATGTTCATTCAATATACAAGCCAATCATCAAAATGAAATTTCCAATTTACTTGTAAACTTTTAATGAAAGCCTATAGCCATTCTTTAGGAGACTATGTTTGTTAGTTCGTACAATAAGAAGTGTATCAATATAATAATACAATACTTTTCAGTACATCCCTAACCCCCTACGACACGGACCAGATGGCCCGGGACTTCCTGATCCAGTTTGCTCACCAAGTGTTCACTGTGGGCCAGCTGTTGGCCTTCGCTCTGCCGGATAAGAAGGTCCTTTCTCTCATGGTGAAGAGTTTGGAAGGTCAGTGTCATCTCTTTGTTTATCGGCTGCAGTGTTCTCTATTGCATTATATATGTATGTAGACAATCATGCTACACAACATATGTATCAAGTTGTGTTGATTAGAATTATTGATAAAGAGTTAAATAATTGCAAGGATCAGAATCAAATGTTCTAACACATGTTTGATTTTAGTGTATGAAGATTGGAATAAACTACAATAAGTTGGAGTATACCTTACTAACCTAAATAACCTATTTACATATCCTGATTGTACAAAGATCCAATTTAGTTTTCCATGGGTCTAATTCAATTTGTGTGAATGTCCTTAATATTATTATTATATTGTATTAATTTACAGTATAACTTAATTACTTCGAAACCATTTATATAACCTATACACAATATTATTCCAATATTTCAGCGGTGGACGTCCAAGCGCTAGCCTCTGGGGCAGCGGTAAACCCCAGACGTGTGAGGATGGGGCGGCTCCTGCCCGACGCGAATGTCCAGTTCGATAAGGCTGAGAACTCATCACTCAACCTAGTTGGGAAAGCTAAAGGGTTAGTTTGATTTTCCATTCTTCTCAAGACTGGTGTGCGTAACGTTACTATGTATTAGAAGGGTGTGAGTTAAACAAGAGAGATTTGACAGGATCTGTTAAAGTGGCGATAGATTGCCTTGCCTATCTTGTAATGGAAGTAAGGACGTGAATATATGTATGTGTGATTATATATACCACTATACCTTAAGAATTACCGTGAGGTGATAGGTAATTAAAGGTTAATGTAACTATCTCACCAATTGCTAAGTAAGTTGGTAGGTGTTACACTACAGTCCCTTAGTGGCTTTCGCAAAAGTGGGAAAAAAAGCAGCTATTATGTTTTAATATCCTAGTCTAGACTATTTTGGAATATAGTTATACCTGTAGTATTTTATTATCTGTGGTTATACTTTTTGAGTTTCTAAGTCAAACTAATTTAATTCACGTGTTCTCATACTCTAAGTCTTAGAATCTAAGACATTCTTTTATTTTCTGAAACGTTAGCAAGCAGCCCCGCCAGTCCATCATCAACCCGGACTGGGACTTTGGTAAAATGGGCATCGGGGGTCTGGACAACGAGTTCAACGCCATCTTCCGGCGAGCCTTCGCTTCACGAGTCTTCCCGCCAGAGGTCGTGGAGCAATTGGGTATGTATGATGTGTATGCACATACAAACATGTTGTATACTTACAGATGTTTAGCTTTCATAACAATGTTATAACTCGCGTTCTTTTATGCCGTTCGGAGTGTTCAGAACCTTGAAGACATTAAGACATGTCCTTGCTCACTCATTAGCATAAATATTGGGGTTGTGATGCTATATATTATATCCAATTCTATTCAATTAATGCAATGTAACCTGTCATAATAGATTCTCAATAAAGACTTAATATTATTCCCTATCTTCAAGGCTGCAAGCACGTAAAGGGTATCCTGCTGTTTGGGCCCCCGGGTACAGGCAAGACCTTGATGGCTCGCCAGATAGGCAAGATGCTGAACGCGCGAGAGCCGAAGATAGTGAACGGTCCCCAGATTTTGGACAAATACGTGGGCGAGAGCGAGGCCAATATCCGGAGACTCTTCGCTGATGCTGAAGAGGAAGAGAAAAGGGTATGTTTGGTTTTATTTTCTTTAGGTACGTAATCGCGTGTTGGTCTAGGAGAAAAGAATCCTAACTAGCTGTCGTTTATCCCGGCATGTAATAGGAGGTTACTAGGAGCATTGGCCATTGAGGATTAGGGGTCGAATATCTATCTATATAACTGCCAAATACATCTTTGTATATTAAGTTTCATTGCAATTACAGAATGTTAACTGTAGAGGTAGAAATATAAAACATATAAAAATATGTCTGTACAGAAATAAATAGCTTCATATTTTGTCCAACTACTACACACCTACAGACTGATTTTAAACTTTTCTTTCAAGTGTGGTCCTAACAGCGGGCTGCACATAATAATCTTCGACGAGATAGACGCCATTTGCAAGGCCCGAGGCTCCGTCGGGGGCAATACTGGTGTTCACGACACGGTCGTCAACCAACTGCTGTCCAAGATCGACGGTACGTATAATGTTCCATACAGTCAGGATCTCTGAAAAAGAATTTCTGTCAAACTGTTTAAAAAGAAAGTGTCTAAATATTAATTTGTTGCCTTTTTACTGAGCATATATTATACCTTCAAGATACTGTCCTTCTCAAACCGGATAGAAGAAATTATTGACGTATGCTTTGAATAAGGAATATAATTATTAAATAATAATATAGTTATAGTCTTAGTTTAAAGTAATGCATATGTACAATTTTAAATGAATAAATATATCCTTATTATTTATATATGAGTTTGAAATTATAATATGTACTTTATTCATCAGAACAGTTACATGCATGCTCTCTGCCTTTTCCTATAATCGCCATACATGTATGTTAATAATACCATATACCTTACATTACATTGTTCCCCAGGCGTGGACCAACTGAACAACATCTTAGTGATCGGTATGACCAACCGTAGAGACATGATCGACGAGGCCCTCCTCCGACCTGGCAGGCTGGAGGTGCAAATGGAGATCGGGTTGCCAGACGAAAAAGGCAGGGTGCAAATCCTCAACATCCATACCAAGAGGATGAAAGAGTATAAGAAGATTGCGGAGGACGTGGATACGATTGTAAGGGTTGCTGGCTTAATGGGTTGTGTTGTTGTCTTCTTTGGAATAGCGATTTGGAAAACCAATATCTCTTTGATTGAACTGAAGATGAGGTTCTTTTTAATGCGCGGTATTACTTCTGTGTTTATTTCTTCTTGTATTTATTTTTGTCGTCTATGTGCGCAATGAATATAGTTGTTTCTTTCTTAAGATTTTTTAATTCAAGTAACCGAATTTTAAGGAGGTTGTTATGATGTGTTAATGGCTAAAGAAAATTATTATGGCACTAAATTTTTATTTAGTAATTCAGGACAGCAATCATCTTTCCGTCTACAATCAAATCCAATACCTAACAATCATATACCACAAAACTGCAACTTAACCAAACCTTTTATTCTCAGGAACTAGCAACATTAACGAAGAATTTCTCTGGTGCCGAGCTCGAAGGTTTGGTGCGTGCGGCGCAGTCGACGGCCATGAACCGGCTGATCAAGGCTTCCAGTAAAGTGGAGGTGGACCCTGAAGCCATGGAGAAGCTCATGGTGGAACGGGAAGACTTCATGCACGCCCTCGAGAATGATATTAAACCGGTAATAATATTATAGTTTTAAGAGATTCGCTATTTATACTCATGATTAATAACTAACGGGACTTATCGCGTAAGTTTTTATATAATAAAGTTACCTTTATTATTAACCCGAAGTTTCGGCTACGTTGCAGCAGCCTAGGTCCGGGCAGACTCATGACTGAGTCTTACGCGATAAGTCCCGTTAGTTATTTATCACGGTAATAATATTGTTATGTATGAGAAATTGTTACCGATTTATGGTCATGATGTCAGGACTATGTTGTTGAGTGTTTCTATACAACTTTTTATAAGATAGTATGTCTGACTGTACTTTGATTACGTTCTCCTTATTTGTCTCTATAGCTTATAAGAGAGTTATTCGCATGAAATAAGGCAAGGTTCTTGCCAGACGAAAATCCCCATGCTATATAAATGAACCTTACTTTTGTTTTTGAGCAATATTTTTGAGGTTTCCGTAATGAGTTCACAATTTATATCAAAAGTTATACATAAACTCTTATTATATGCATTTAGACGCTACTATTATACTATAAAAACTTACCTTCAACAGGCGTTCGGTACGGCAGCAGAGGCATTAGAGCACTTTTTGTCCCGCGGCGTCATCAACTGGGGTACTCCAGTCACCTCTCTGCTGGAGGACGGACAGCTCTACATACAGCAGGCCAGGGCTACTGAAGCTAGTGGTATGTATGGTGGAATAAGAGATTTAATGGAATTGTATGTATGATGTATAGTTTAGTTAGTGGGTTAGAGAAAATGTTATCACTTGATGTATTTAGCCTAAGATAATCTTCTTTCATTATCTATAAATAAAAGTTTAATATTACCTGTATAGTATTATATTATCTGTGATATTACTATATTATTATAAAATCCTCATAGAAAACATGCGTATTTGTTACGCATAAAATATGGATGGGATAGATAACTAATGTGTATACCTATGATAACTGCCTATATAGTATTTAATTCACGTCCATACACATATGTTACTTTATAATTTAAGAAACCTTACAACCTGGACTAAAAGTAACCAATGAAGTTACATTACTTACACATTTCTACTAACAAGCTTATCAGTGCATTATAACTACTCTCTAGATACGTTAGTATAAACTATATTGTATTCGCAGGTCTAGTATCAGTCTTGTTGGAGGGTCCGCCCAACAGTGGCAAAACGGCTTTAGCGGCACAGCTGGCGAAACTATCCGACTTCCCATTCGTCAAGGTGTGCTCACCTGAAGACATGATTGGCTACACGGAGTCTGCTAAATGTCTGACTATTAGGAAGGTGAGTTTATTGGTTTAACCATGACTATTTGTATGGTTTTGTTTTAAAAACTAGTACGAGTATATTTAAGAAGGATTTCTGTCTATACCCTCGGATACGGAAAACGGGAGTAATATTTGTACTTATTTGGTGATAAGCTCTAAGCTATTTTAAGCCTCTAAGGTTCTATTCACTACGAATAAATTAAAGGATTTGATGTATAGTGTAAAATAGAAAATTATCACACGAAATTTGTGATTGCTTGGTTCAACAAGTTTCAAATAATACTCAGTGTTATAATGAAATTTGCTGCTGTCGCATCTCAAATACAGTTAAGGATATGCATTAACAGCTCTAATTCCTTATGTTCCATATCTAAACTTTGTTACGATATAATCTAACAAACCGTACCCTTTTCTAGTACTTCGACGACGCCTATCGTTCCACATTGTCCTGTATACTGGTGGATAACATTGAGCGTCTGCTAGACTACGGTCCCATCGGTCCAAGATACTCCAACTTGACTCTCCAAGCATTGCTGGTGCTGCTAAAGAAACAACCACCCAAGGGAAGGAAGCTGCTCATTCTGTGTACTAGTAGCCGAAGGTAGGTGTGATAGATAGTATTCTTAGATATAGGTAATTAATATGATTAACTTATAGCGTCAAGAAGTGATTTGTTCTCGGTTTGAATGGTATTTAAAAAGTACTTGAATAAAACGTTTTATGTTGTATTATATGATTTTATTGATAATTTCAGTCAAGTTTGTATTATTATAAAAACTCCATTTAAATAGCCACACTATCATTTACTTATTTTAACGCTTAAAGTAAGAAAAAGGTAAAATAATGATAAGCATCGTTTACTAAGGATAATGTTCATTAATACATATTCACGTCTCGACGTCCCTAACGTGATATCGATTGCCACCTGAAACGAACCAGACAAATCTCTCAACAGTAATATAATTACAGTAAATAATACATCCATTACTTTTCTACAGGCAAGTGATGGAAGACATGGAGATCCTATCCGCGTTCACGGGCGTCCTGCACGTGCCCAACCTCAGCTCCCCCGACCACGTGATGGCCGTGCTGGAGGAGAGCGACGCCTTCAGCAAGCGCGACCTGCAGCGGATACAGAACGACATCAAGGGGGCTCGGTAACGATATAATTTAGTACTTTAAATATAATTAATTGTACATTTCTGTTTATGTATGTTTTTTGTGTTCTTTTTCTTGTTGAGGTAATGTGGAAAAGAGCATATACGTTTCAATTCAACTTATAAGTTCTTTGCTATAATAGTTTTAATAAAAGTCAAGTATAGTGGATTTGTGTTCTTATATTGTTGTCACTGAGACTGACCTAAGCTGCATCATAATTTATATAACTAATAACGATATGAATATCTTAGTTGATACAAATGAAAATCTTAAGTAAAGTGCTTCAAATGGTTATATTTCTTCTCTGGGATGTCGTAAAACATAACTTTTGATGAAACTATTTCTTGGTTTAAAATTGTAATGATAATATTCTCATTCCTTTCATTGTAGTATATTCATCGGCATCAAGAAGCTGCTGGCTCTAGTGGACATGGTGAAGCAAACCGACGAAGAGTACAGAGTGGCCAAGTTCTTGACGAAAATGCAGGAAGAAGGAGGCCTCGACTTAGGAACAACCATTCACTAAGACACAGTACAACCTTAGGGATCAGCGGCGCGTACCACTCACACAAACACCCACGACACACCGACCCAACCTTCGCACCCCCAAAGAGGTAGGCCTACAGAATCGATCCCTTGCGTCTCGGACTTAATAAGCTACGAAATCACATACGAGGACAGCGAATGCTCGGAAGCTGACCTAAGATCGTTCACGTCTAAAGGCAACGATATGTCGCCAGTCAAAATTCCGTCTCTCAGAAGGATAAGGAGTGTAGAGATTATTTTCGAAGATGAAATGACATGTGCCGAGACACAAATACTAGAGTTGGATATGGAAGCATCGCAAAGTGATGACACTACGATGTGTGATCAGTCGGAATCTATTTGTAGTGAAAAGGAATCGGTTACTTTGAATGATTCAGATACAATTGATCGTGATATTGAACTGCCAAAAGATATTGGTTCCCAAATATCGAAAATGGAGGTTCAATTCAATGCTTTCATGGAAGACACTTCGAACTTGTCGGAAGTGGTCGATTCTGGTAGATTCACGGACCTGTCATCTCATGTAGAAATGCAATTGTCAAATTTCGATGACGCACCCTTATCCCAGTCATTAGATGCGGTTAAAACAGATCTCTGTTCGTTCTCAGCTTTGAGTATTAGCACCAGTACGAGTAAATTGTACGAATACATCGACAGCTCATCAGAAAGTTCCGATGGGACAGCCATTTGCGAAAGCTATGAGAATAAATGCAATAATCTCACATCTTTCAATAGCAACGGAAGCATTAGTTTCGATAACAACATTGTTTGTGAGAGTTCCGATTTACAGTACGACGCTTTCGTCGATCTAGGAAAGTTTTGATAGTATATAATCAATAGATGCGTATAACCTGAAGCTTTGTGTGTATTACTAACTTTTAACGAAAGTAACAGTTCTTGTGTAGTATCTATGTATAGAATGATCCCTAATCTTGATATATTTATCGGTCCTATATGACTATAACACTGCTTATGCACACGGCCAGAGTGGTATGCAATACTGTGAACCATGTCGAAACTTTGTGAAATAGCGTCTTTTACCATCTGTTGTAAATATTTTGTTGACTCTCCTGATTCTAGAGGCATGGTCACAGAGGTCCCTGGGTTGGATTGTCATAGCCTAATTAATCGATTAGTAGGTGATAGCTCAATTGGTAGGTTGGAACTGTAAAGGCGAATTCATTGAGGCGATCTATTGATGCGGAATTGTTGAGCCTTGCAACATTAACTAACCAAAACATTTTAGCAGGTTAGACCATTGCTGGCTACTTGATTATTTCATATTAATTATGCCAAGTGTCTAACAACGATAATGACACTGTCAGTAAATACTGTAGAAATAATTAAGTAAATATAAATGAAACTTACATTCTGTCATCAATAGAAATGGTTAGAGACGGCAGTCAACTGTATTAGCTTACTTATTTGTTCTGTTAAGTGTGCCTAATTATATGATAGCTGGATTCGCATTACATTATATATTTGTTGATTATGTTACAAATTTTGCAAAGCATTGTTGACGTTACTTGACAGAAATTCAATTAAAGTAATGAATGTTGATTAAAATTAACCTATTGTATGAAAATAGGAATACATACTCACGAGTCACTTGTTTGCTTTATTTATGTGAGTTCCAAAAGTTTGTTAAATACTGTAGTTGTAGAGTCCAGTAGTCCGTAATTTAATGCACTTTAAAGTCATTAATGAATCAATTGTTTCTTAGTATATAAGTATCATGTTGTCAATTTAAAAATTGTAGCTTATTATTATAATTATTGTTGGTAAATAGTGCTTTGAGTACTTCTAACGAAGTATAAGTGTGAGTACAAGAAGTAGCCATTTATTGTAGTAATAATTATTGTAACTAGTTAAATATTGCACTCTGTATGTTTGATATAACAGTATATATAGCTATATATTGTAATGTATGTTTGATAGAGATTTTCAGAGACACAGTTATTGTATTAGGGATGAAGTGTTTTAATAATATAGAACAATGTTAAACTTAGTTGCAATATTTACTATGGAGTACAGCATATTAAATTTTTATGGCTAGATGATAAATATATTATTAGTTTATATTATAATCAATATTTAATATATGCTTAGTTTGAAATTTCTGGTATTCAGTTTAGTTTTGTGTCACATTCTTTATTATGTTATATAACTATTTGTGACTTTTTTCTATATTCATGACATTATTTTTACTTTGAATTGTGTTCTCTTAATTTGGATATTCTTTTTCTATTGAATGTTTTATTAAAAATATGTAATCTAGTCAATATTATCTAGTAATTTACAAGAATGTGCTTATAGATACCTACTTAAATTTTATTATCCAATCCTTCATTATAAGTAATTTATAGTTCCTGATAGTTTTTGTTAAACTATCTTTTACTAGATTCTAAGATTATGGAATGCAAGTGTTAATAATATGTATAAATTTATGAACAAGTTGTTGAATCAATACGTATAACAGAATAAGACATTCCATTAATATATTCATTCATAGCATTTATTGTACTTAAAAAAGTATAGCTTATTGCTTCTTAGAAAGTTTCTTGTAGTTCTCAATATATTAACAATAACTGTTTTAACTTAAAGCAATTAATGAAAGTGTTTGTGAAACAACTGTTAAAAATTAAAGAAATATAATCAATATTGTTTTTTATTGCTATCCCTCTTATGTTTATTCTATATATCACCACTTTTAGCAGTGGTAATTAGTGTTCATTAAGAATGCAAATTCTGCGTCTTTCATACATCCAGTACAGTATGTAGAGCATACTTTTTCTGCTATTGTACTTATCTAATATGTCATATACTGTTGAATTTTACATGCAAAAAGGCCAAGTATAATGACCTGGCAGATTTTAAGTGTATAAAATCTATTAAACAAATCTATCCTGTATCAGATCTGTATAGCATAGACCTTTTTTAAGTAATGTATACACAAACAGTTTACTATAGATTAAAGACCACCTTTCTTCCGTACAGGAATATTCTTGAAGGACAATAGTCCTTTTCAGGACTACGTTTGAAGAACAATAGTCCTTTTCAGGAATATCCTTGAAGCATGATAGTCTAATTCAGGACTACGTTTGAAGGGAGAAAGTCCTTTTCATTAATATAATTGAACGATGATAGTCCTTTTCAGGAATATCCTTGAAGGACTATAGTACTTTTCAGGTATATCCTTGAAGGACGATAGTCATTATCAGGAATATCCTTGAAGGACGATAGCCCTTTTCAGGAATATCCTTAAAGGACTAAAGTCCTTTTCAGGAATATCGTTGAAGGACGATAGTCCTTTTCAGGAATATTCTTGAAGGATGATAGTCCTTTTCAGGAATATCCTTGAAGGACGAATCCATTTCAGGAATATCCTTGAAGGACGATAGTCCTTTTCAGGAATATTCTTGAAGGACGATAGTCCTTTTCAGGTGTATCCTTGAAGGACGATAGTCTTTTTCAGGAATATCCTTGAAGGACGATAGTCCATTTCAGGACCACGTTGTCGTTTTCAGGAATATCCTTGAAGGACGATAACCCTTTTCAGGTGTATCCTTGAAGGACTATAGTCCTTTCAGGAATATCCTTGAAGGACGATAGTCCTAATATCCTTGAAGAACGATAGTCCTTTTCAAAAATATCCTTGAATGACGATAGTAATTTTCAGCTATATCTTTGAAGGACTATAGTCCTTTTCAGAAATATCCTTGAAGGACGATAGTCCTTTTCAGAAATATCCTTGAAGGACCATAGTCCTTTTCAGAAATATCCTTGAAGGACTATAGTCCTTTTCAGGAATATCTTTGAAGGACGATAGTCCATTTCAGGACCACGTTTGAAGGATGATAGTTCTTTACAGGAATATCCTTGAAGGACTATAGTCCGAATATCCTTGCAGGACGACAGTCCTTTTCAGGAATATCCTTGATGGACTATAGTCCTTTTTAGGAATATCCTTGAAGGACGATAGTCCGCATATCCTTGAAGGACGATAGTCCTTTTCAGGAATATCCTTGAAGGACGATAATCCTTTTCAGGAATATCCTTAAAGGACGATAGTCCTTTTCAGGAATAATCTTGAAGGATAATAGTCCTTTACAGGAATATCCTTGAAGGACGAAAGTCCTTTTCAGGAATATCCTGGAAGGACGATAGTCCTTTTCAGGAATATCCTTGAAGGACGATAATCTATTTCAAGAATATCCTTGAAGGACTATAGTCCTTTTCAGGAATATCCTTGAAGGACTTTAGTCCTTTTAAGGAATATCCTTGAAGAACGATGGTCCTTTTCAGGAATAAACTTGAAGGACGATAATCCATTTCAGGAATATCCTTAAAGGACGATAGTCCTTTTCAGGAATATTCTTGAAGGACTATAGTCCTTTTCAGGAATATCCTTTAAGGACTTTAGTCCTTTTCAGGAATATTCTTGAAGGACGATAGTCATTTTCAGGAATATCCTTGAAGGACGATAATCCATTTCAGGAATATCCTTAAAGGACGATAATCCATTTCAGGAATATCCTTGAAGGACTTTAGTCCTTTTCAGGAATATCCTTGAAGAACGATGGTCCTTTTCAGGAATATCCTTGAAGGACTTTAGTCCTTTTCAGGAATATTCTTGAAGGACGATAGTCCTTTTCAGGAATATCCTTGAAGGACGATAATCCATTTCAGGAATATCCTTAAAGGACGATAATACATTTCAGGAATATCCTTGAAGGACTTTAGTCCTTTTCAGGAATATCCTTGAAGAACGATGGTCCTTTTCAGGAATATCCTTGAAGAACGATGGTCCTTTTCAGGAATATCCTTGAAGGACGATAATCCATTTCAGGAATATCCTTGAAGGACTATAGTCCTTTTCAGGAATATCCTTGAAGAACGATGGTCCTTTTCAGGAATATCCTTGAAGGACTTTAGTCCTTTTCAGGAATATCCTTGAAGAACGATGGTCCTTTTCAGGAATATCCTTGAAGGACGATTGTCCTTTTCAGGAATATCCTTGAAGGACGATAATCCATTTCAGGAATATCCTTGAAGGACTATAGTCCTTTTCAGGAATATCCTTGAAGGACTTTAGTCCTTTTCAGGAATATCCTTGAAGAACGATGGTCCTTTTCAGGAATATCCTTGAAGGACTTTAGTCCTTTTCAGGAATATCCTTGAAGAACGATGGTCCTATTCAGGAATATCCTTGAAGGACTTTAGTCCTTTTCAGGAATATTCTTGAAGGACGATAGTCCTTTTCAGGAATATCCTTGAAGGACGATAATCCATTTCAGGAATATCCTTAAAGGACGATAATCCATTTCAGGAATATCCTTAAAGGACGATAGTCCTTTTCAGGAATAATCTTGAAGGATAATAGTCCTTTACAGGAATATACTTGAAGGACGATAGTCCTTTTCAGGAATATCCTGGAAGGACGATAGTCCTTTTCAGGAATATCCTTGAAGGACGATAATCTATTTCAAGAATATCCTTGAAGGACTATAGTCCTTTTCAGGAATATCCTTGAAGGACTTTAGTCCTTTTCAGGAATATCCTTGAAGAATGATGGTCCTTTTCAGGAATATCCTTGAAGGACTTTAGTCCTTTTCAGGAATATTCTTGAAGGACGATAGTCCTTTTCAGGAATATCCTTGAAGGACGATAATCCATTTCAGGAATATCCTTGAAGGACTATAGTCCTTTTCAGGAATATCCTTGAAGAACGATGGTCCTTTTCAGGAATATCCTTGAAGGACGATAGTCCTTTTCAGGAATATCCTTGAAGGACGATAATCCATTTCAGGAATATCCTTGAAGAACGATGGTCCTTTTCAGGAATATCCTTGAAGGACTAAAGTCCTTTTCAGGAATATCCTTGAAGAACGATGGTCCTTTTCAGGAATATCCTTGAAGGACTTTAGTCCTTTTCAGGAATATTCGTGAAGGACTTTAGTCCTTTTCAGGAATATTCTTGAAGGACGATAGTCCTTTTCAGGAATATCCTTGAAGGACGATAATCCATTTCAGGAATATCCTTGAAGAACGATGGTCCTTTTCAGGAATATCCTTGAAGGACTAAAGTCCTTTTCAGGAATATCCTTGAAGAACGATGGTCCTTTTCAGGAATATCCTTTGAAGGACTTTAGTCCTTTTCAGGAATATTCTTGAAGGAAGATAGTCCTTTTCAGGAATATCCTTGAAGGACGATAATCCATTTCAGGAATATCCTTAAAGGACGATAATCCATTTCAGGAATATCCTTGAAGGACTTTAGTCCTTTTTCAGGAATATCCTTGAAGGACTAACGTCCTTTTCAGGAATATCCTTGAAGAACGATGGTCCTTTTCAGGAATATCCTTGAAGAACGATGGTCCTTTTTCAGGAATATCCTTGAAGGACTTTAGTCCTTTTAAGGAATATTCTTGAAGGACGATAGTCCTTTTCAGGAATATCCTTGAAGAACGATGGTCCTTTTCAGGAATAAACTTGAAGGACGATAATCCATTTCAGGAATATACTTGAAGGACTATAGTCCTTTTCAGGAATATCCTTGAAGAACGATAGTCCTTTTCAGGAATATCCTTGAAGAACGATGGTCCTTTTCAGGAATATCCTTGAAGGACTATAGTCCTTTTCAGGAATATCCTTGAAGGACGACAGTCCTTTTCAGGAATATCCTTGAAGGACGATAATCTATTTCAGGAATATCCTTAAAGGACGATAATCCATTTCAGGAATATCCTTGAAGGACTATAGTCCTTTTCAGGAATATCCTTGAAGGACTATAGTCCTTTTCAGGAATATCCTTTAAGGACTATAGTCCTTTTCAGGAATATCCTTGAAGAACGATGGTCCTTTTCAGGAATATCCTTGAAGAACGATGGTCCTTTTCAGGAATATCCTTGAAGGACTTTAGTCCTTTTCAGGAATATCCTTGAAGGACTATAGTCCTTTTCAGGAATATCCTTGAAGGACTTTAGTCCTTTTCAGGAATATCCTTGAAGAACGATGGTCCTTTTCAGGAATATCCTTGAAGGACTTTCGTCCTTTTCAGGAATATCCTTGAAGGACTATAGTCCTTTTCAGGAATATCCTTGAAGGACTTTAGTCCTTTTCAGGAATATCCTTGAAGGACTTTCGTCCTTTTCAGGAATATCCTTGAAGGACTATAGTCCTTTTCAGGAATATCCTTGAAGAACGATGGTCCTTTTCAGGATTATCCTTGAAGGACTTTAGTCCTTTTCAGGAATATCCTTGAAGGACGATAGTCCTTTTCAGGAATATCCTTGAAGGACGATAATCCATTTCAGGAATATCCTTGAAGGACTATAGTCCTTTTCTGGAATATCCTTGAAGGACGATAGTCCTTTTCAGGAATATCCTTGAAGGACGATAGTCCTTTTCAGGAATATCCTTGAAGGACGATAGTCCTTTTCTGGAATATCTTTGAAGGACTATAGTCCTTTTCAGGAATATCCTTGAAGGACTATAGTCCTTTTCAGGCATATCCTTTTAGGACGATAGTCCTTTTCAGAAATATCCTTGAAGGACGATAGTCCTTTTCAGGAATATCCGTGAAGGACGATAGTCCTTTTTCAGGAATATCCTTGAAAGACAATAGTCCTTTTCAGGTATATCCTTGAAGAACGATAGTCCTTTTCAGGAACATCTTTGAAGGACGATAGTCCATTTCAGAGATATCCTTACAGGACGATAGTCCTTTTCAGGAATATCCTTGAAAGACGATAGTCCGAATATACTTGAAGGACGACAGTCCTTTTCAGGAATATCCTTGATGGATTATAGTCCTTTTCAGGAATATCCTTAAAGACGATAGTCCGCATATCTTTGAAGGACGATGGTCCTTTTCAGGAAAATCCTTGAAGGACGATAGTCCTTTTCAGGAATATCCTTGAAGGACGATAGTCCTTTTCAGGAATATCCTTGAAGGACAATAGTAAATTTCAGGATCACGTTTGAAGGATGATTGTCCTTTTCAGGAATATCCTTGAAGGACGATAGTGTTTTTCAGGAATATCCTTGAAGGACTATAGTCATTTTCAGAAATATCCTTGAAGGACTATAGTCCCTTTCGGGAATATGCTTGAAGGACGATAGTCCTTTTCAGGAATATCCTTGAAGGACGATAGTCCTTTTCAGGAATATCCTTGAAGGACAATAGTCCTTTTCAGGTATATCCTTGAAGAACGATGGTCCTTTTCAGGAACATCCTTGAAGGACGATAATCCATTTCAGAGATATCCTTACAGGACGATAGTCCTTTTCAGGAATATCCTTGATGGATTATAGTCCGAATATCCTTAAAGGACGACAGTCCTTTTCAGGAATATCCTTGATGGATTATAGTCCTTTTCACGAATATCCTTGAAGGACGATAGTTCTTTTCAGGAATATCCTTGAAGACCGATGGTCCTTTTCAGGAATATCCTTGAAGGACTTTAGTCCTTTTCAGGAATATTCTTGAAGGACTTTAGTCCTTTTCAGGAATATTCTTGAAGGACGATAGTCCTTCTCAGGAATATCCTTGAAGGACGATAATCCATTTCAGGAATATCCTTGAAGAACGATGGTCCTTTTCAGGAATATCCTTGAAGGACTAAAGTCCTTTTCAGGAATATCCTTGAAGAACGATGGTCCTTTTCAGGAATATCCTTGAAGGACTTTAGTCCTTTTCAGGAATATTCTTGAAGGACGATAGTCCTTTTCAGGAATATCCTTGAAGGACGATAATCCATTTCAGGAATATCCTTAAAGGACGATAATCCATTTCAGGAATATCCTTGAAGGACTTTAGTCCTTTTCAGGAATATCCTTGAAGGACTAAAGTCCTTTTCAGGAATATCCTTGAAGAACGATGGTCCTTTTCAGGAATATCCTTGAAGAACGATGGTCCTTTTCAGGAATATCCTTGAAGGACTTTAGTCCTTTTAAGGAATATTCTTGAAGGACGATAGTCCTTTTCAGGAATATCCTTGAAGAACGATGGTCCTTTTCAGGAATAAACTTGAAGGACGATAATCCATTTCAGGAATATACTTGAAGGACTATAGTCCTTTTCAGGAATATCCTTGAAGAACGATGGTCCTTTTCAGGAATATCCTTGAAGAACGATGGTCCTTTTCAGGAATATCCTTGAAGGACTATAGTCCTTTTCAGGAATATCCTTGAAGGACGATAGTCCTTTTCAGGAATATCCTTGAAGGACGATAATCCATTTCAGGAATATCCTTGAAGGACTATAGTCCTTTTCAGGAATATCCTTGAAGGACTATAGTCCTTTTCAGGAATATCCTTTAAGGACTATAGTCCTTTTCAGGAATATCCTTGAAGAACGATGGTCCTTTTCAGGAATATCCTTGAAGAACGATGGTCCTTTTCAGGAATATCCTTGAAGGACTATAGTCCTTTTCAGGAATATCCTTGAAGGACTTTAGTCCTTTTCAGGAATATCCTTGAAGGACTATAGTCCTTTTCAGGAATATCCTTGAAGAACGATGGTCCTTTTCAGGAATATCCTTGAAGAACGATGGTCCTTTTCAGGAATATCCTTGAAGGACTTTAGTCCTTTTCAGGAATATCCTTGAAGGACTATAGTCCTTTTCAGGAATATCCTTGAAGGACTTTAGTCCTTTTCAGGAATATCCTTGAAGAACGATGGTCCTTTTCAGGAATATCCTTGAAGGACTTTCGTCCTTTTCAGGAATATCCTTGAAGGACTATAGTCCTTTTCAGGAATATCCTTGAAGGATTTTAGTCCTTTTCAGGAATATCCTTGAAGGACTTTCGTCCTTTTCAGGAATATCCTTGAAGGACTATAGTCCTTTTCAGGAATATCCTTGAAGGACTTTAGTCCTTTTCAGGAATATCCTTGAAGGACTATAGTCCTTTTCAGGAATATCCTTGAAGAACGATGGTCCTTTTCAGGATTATCCTTGAAGGACTTTAGTCCTTTTCAGGAATATCCTTGAAGGACGATAGTCCTTTTCAGGAATATCCTTGAAGGACGATAATCCATTTCAGGAATATCCTTGAAGGACTATAGTCCTTTTCTGGAATATCCTTGAAGGACGATAGTCCTTTTCAGGAATATCCTTGAAGGACGATAGTCCTTTTCAGGAATATCCTTGAAGGACGATAGTCCTTTTCTGGAATATCTTTGAAGGACTATAGTCCTTTTCAGGAATATCCTTGAAGGACTATAGTCCTTTTCAGGCATATCCTTTTAGGACGATAGTCCTTTTCAGAAATATCCTTGAAGGACGATAGTCCTTTTCAGGAATATCCGTGAAGGACGATAGTCCTTTTCAGGAATATCCTTGAAAGACAATAGTCCTTTTCAGGTATATCCTTGAAGAACGATAGTCCTTTTCAGGAACATCTTTGAAGGACGATAGTCCATTTCAGAGATATCCTTACAGGACGATAGTCCTTTTCAGGAATATCCTTGAAAGACGATAGTCCGAATATACTTGAAGGACGACAGTCCTTTTCAGGAATATCCTTGATGGATTATAGTCCTTTTCAGGAATATCCTTAAAGGACGATAGTCCGCATATCTTTGAAGGACGATGGTCCTTTTCAGGAAAATCCTTGAAGGACGATAATCCTTTTCAGGAATATTCTTGAAGGACGATAGTCCTTTTCAGGAATATCCTTAAAGGTCGATAGTCCTTTTCAGGTATATCCTTCAAGGACTATAGTAAATTTCAGGATCACGTTTGAAGGATGATTGTCCTTTTCAGGAATATCCTTGAAGGACGATAGTGTTTTTCAGGAATATCCTTGAAGGACTATAGTCATTTTCAGAAATATCCTTGAAGGACTATAGTACCTTTCGGGAATATGCTTGAAGGACGATAGTCCTTTTCAGGAATATCCTTGAAGGACGATAGTCCTTTTCAGGAATATCCTTGAAGGACAATAGTCCTTTTCAGGTATATCCTTGAAGAACGATGGTCCTTTTCAGGAACATCCTTGAAGGACGATAATCCATTTCAGAGATATCCTTACAGGACGATAGTCCTTTTCAGGAATATCCTTGAAGGACTTTAGTCCTTTTCAGGAATATCCTTGAAGGACTTTAGTCCTTTTCAGGTATATCCTTCAAGGACTATAGTAAATTTCAGGATCACGTTTGAAGGATGATTGTCCTTTTCAGGAATATCCTTGAAGGACGATAGTGTTTTTCAGGAATATCCTTGAAGGACTATAGTCATTTTCAGAAATATCCTTGAAGGACTATAGTCCCTTTCGGGAATATGCTTGAAGGACGATAGTCCTTTTCAGGAATATCCTTGAAGGACGATAGTCCTTTTCAGGAATATCCTTGAAGGACAATAGTCCTTTTCAGGAATATTCTTGAAGGACGATAGTCCTTTTCAGGAACATCCTTGAAGGACGATAATCCATTTCAGAGATATCCTTACAGGACGATAGTCCTTTTCAGGAATATCCTTGAAGGACTTTAGTCCTTTTCAGGAATATCCTTGAAGGACTTTAGTCCTTTTCAGGAATATCCTTGAAGGACTTTAGTCCTTTTCAGGAATATCCTTGAAGAACGATGGTCCTTTTCAGGAATATCCTTGAAGGACTTTCGTCCTTTTCAGGAATATCCTTGAAGGACTATAGTCCTTTTCAGGAATATCCTTGAAGGACTTTAGTCCTTTTCAGGAATATCCTTGAAGGACTTTCGTCCTTTTCAGGAATATCCTTGAAGGACTATAGTCCTTTTCAGGAATATCCTTGAAGGACTTTAGTCCTTTTCAGGAATATCCTTGAAGGACTATAGTCCTTTTCAGGAATATCCTTGAAGAACGATGGTCCTTTTCAGGAATATCCTTGAAGGACTTTAGTCCTTTTCAGGAATATCCTTGAAGGACGATAGTCCTTTTCAGGAATATCCTTGAAGGACGATAATCCATTTCAGGAATATCCTTGAAGGACTATAGTCCTTTTCTGGAATATCCTTGAAGGACTATAGTCCTTTTCAGGAATATCCTTGAAGGACTATAGTCCTTTTCAGGAATATCCTTGAAGGACGATAGTCCTTTTCTGGAATATCTTTGAAGGACTATAGTCCTTTTCAGGAATATCCTTGAAGGACTATAGTCCTTTTCAGGCATATCCTTTTAGGACGATAGTCCTTTTCAGAAATATCCTTGAAGGACGATAGTCCTTTTCAGGAATATCCGTGAAGGACGATAGTCCTTTTCAGGAATATCCTTGAAAGACAATAGTCCTTTTCAGGTATATCCTTGAAGAACGATAGTCCTTTTCAGGAACATCTTTGAAGGACGATAGTCCATTTCAGAGATATCCTTACAGGACGATAGTCCTTTTCAGGAATATCCTTGAAAGACGATAGTCCGAATATACTTGAAGGACGACAGTCCTTTTCAGGAATATCCTTAAAGGACGATAGTCCGCATATCTTTGAAGGACGATGGTCCTTTTCAGGAAAATCCTTGAAGGACGATAGTCCTTTTCAGGAATATTCTTGAAGGACGATAGTCCTTTTCAGGAATATCCTTAAAGGTCGATAGTCCTTTTCAGGTATATCCTTCAAGGACTATAGTAAATTTCAGGATCACGTTTGAAGGATGATTGTCCTTTTCAGGAATATCCTTGAAGGACGATAGTGTTTTTCAGGAATATCCTTGAAGGACTATAGTCATTTTCAGAAATATCCTTGAAGGACTATAGTCCCTTTCGGGAATATGCTTGAAGGACGATAGTCCTTTTCAGGAATATCCTTGAAGGACGATAGTCCTTTTCAGGAATATCCTTGAAGGACAATAGTCCTTTTCAGGTATATCCTTGAAGAACGATGGTCCTTTTCAGGAACATCCTTGAAGGACGATAATCCATTTCAGAGATATCCTTACAGGACGATAGTCCTTTTCAGGAATATCCTTGATGGATTATAGTCCGAATATCCTTGAAGGACGACAGTCCTTTTCAGGAATATCCTTGATGGAATAAAGTCCTTTTCACGAATATCCTTGAAGGACGATAGTCCTTTTCAGGAATATCTTGGAAGGACCATTGTCCTTTTCAGGAATATCCTTGAAGGACGATAATCCATTTCAGGAATATCCTTAAAGGACGATAGTCCTTTTCAGGAATATACTTGAAGGACGATGGTCCTTTTCAGGAACATCCTTGAAGGACGATAATCCACTTCAGAGATATCCTTACAGGACGATAGTCCTTTTCAGGAATATCCTTGAAGGACGATAGTCCTTTTCAGGTATATCCTTCAAGGACTATAGTAAATTTTAGGATCACGTTTGAAGGATGATTGTCCTTTTCAGGAATATCCTTGAAGGACGATAGTGTTTTTCAGGAATATCCTTGAAGGACGATAGTCCTTTTCAGGTATATCCTTGAAGGACGATAGGTCATTTCAGGATCACGTTTGAAGGATGATTGTCCTTTTCAGGAATATACTTGAAGGAAGATAGTGTTTTTCAGGAATATCCTTAAAGGACGATAGTGTTTTTCAGGAAAATCCTTGAAGGACGATAGTCCTTTTCAGGAATACCCTTGAAGGACTATAGTCCTTTACAGGAATATCCTTGAAGGACGAAAGTCCTTTTCAGGAATATCCTTGAAGGACGATAGTCATTTTCAGGTATATCTTTGAAGGACTATAGTCCTTTTCAGGCATATCCTTGAAGGACGATAGTCCTTTTCAGGTATATCCTTGAAGGACGATAGGTCATTTCAGGATCACGTTTGAAGAATGATTGTCCTTTTCAGGAATATCCTTGAGGGACGATAGTCCTTTTCAGGCATATCCTTTAAGGACGATAGTCCTTTTCAGAAATATCCTTGAAGGACGATAGTCCTTTTCAGGAATATCCTTGAAGGACGATAGTCCATTTCAGAGATATCCCTACAGGACGATAGTCCTTTTCAGGAATATCCTTGAAGGACGAAAGTCCGCATATCTTTGAAGGACGACAGTCCTTTTCAGGAATATCCTTGATGGATTATAGTCCTTTTCAGGAATATCCTTAAAGGACGATAGTCCGAATATCCTTGAAGGACGATAGTCCTTTTCAGGAATATCCTTGAAGGACGATAGTCTATTTCAGAGATATCCTTGAAGGACGATAGTTCTTTTCAGGAATATCTTTGAAGCATGATAGTCTAACTCAGGACTACGTTTGAAGGACGTTAGTCCTTTTCAGGAATATCTTTGAAGGACGATAGTCCATTTCAGGACCACGTTTGAGAGACGATAGTCCATTTCAGGATCACGTTTGAAGGATGATTGTCCTTTTCAGGAATATCCTTGAAGGATGATTGTCCTTTTCAGGAATATCCTTGAAGGACGATAGTCCTTTTCAGGAATATCCTTGAAGGACGATAGTCATTTTCAGGTATATCTTTGAAGGACTATAGTCCTTTTCAGGCATATCCTTGAAGGACGATAGTCCATTTCAGGATCACGTTTGAAGGATGATTGTCCTTTTCAGGAATATCCTTGAAGGACGATTGTCCTTTTTAGGAATATCCTTGAAGGACGATAGTCCATTTCAGAGATATCCTTGAAGGACGATAGTCATTTTCAGGTATATCTTTGAAGGACGATAGTCCTTTTTAGGAATATCCTTGAAGGACGATAGTCCTTTTCAGGAATATCCTTGAAGGACTATAGTGTTTTTCAGGAATATCCTTGAAGGACTATAGTCCTTTTCAAGAATATCCTTGAAGGATGACAGTCCTTTTTAGGAATATCCTTGAAAGACGATAGTCCTTTTCAGGAATATCCTTGGAGGACGATAATCCATTTCAGGGATATCCTTGAAGGACGATAGTCTATTTCAGAGATATCCTTGAAGGACGATAGTTCTTTTCAGGAATATCTTTGAAGCATGATAGTCTTACTCAGGACTACGTTTGAAGGACGTTAGTTCTTTTCAGGAATATCCTTGAAGGACGATAGTCATTTTTAGGAATATCCTTAAAGGATGATAGTCTTTTTCAGGAATATCCTTGAAGGACGATAATCCATTTCAGGAATATCCTTGAAGGACGATAGTCTATTTCAGAGATATCCTTGAAGGACGATAGTTCTTTTCAGGAATATCTTTGAAGCATGATAGTCTAACTCAGGACTTCGTTTGAAGGACGTTAGTCCTTTTCAAGAATATCTTTGAAGGACGATAGTCCATTTCAGGACCACGTTTGAGAGACGATAGTCCTTTTCAGGAATATCCTTGAAGGACGATAGTCCATTTCAGGATCACGTTTGAAGGATGATTGTCCTTTTCAGGAATATCCTTGAAGAACGATTGTCCTTTTCAGGAATATCCTTGAAGGACGATAGTCCATTTCAGAGATATCCTTGAAGGACCATAGTCATTTTCAGGTATATCTTTGAAGGACTTTAGTCCTTTTCAGGCATATCCTTGAAGGACGATAGTCCATTTCAGGATCACGTTTGAAGGATGATTCTCCTTTTCAGGAATATCCTTGAAGGACGATTGTCCTTTTCAGGAATATCCTTGAAGGACGATAGTCCATTTCAGAGATATCCTTGAAGGACGATAGTTCTTTTTAGGAATATCCTTGAAGGACGATAGTCCTTTTCAGGAATATCCTTGAAGGACTATAGTGTTTTTCAGGAATATCCTTGAAGGACTATAGTCCTTTTCAAGAATATCCTTGAAGGACGACAGTCCTTTTCAGGAATATCCTTGAAAGACTATAGTCCTTTCCAGGAATATCCTTGAAGGACGATAATCCATTTCAGGAATATCCTTGAAGGACGATAGTCTATTTCAGAGATATCCTTGAAAATAAATATAGGTATATATTAAATCAGACTATGCACACTATTTCAGTGCATAATAGTTATATTAAATTAATAGATACAAATTGTATTTTAAAGAACAAATTATATTTTACTGGAGATACTTACTATCTCAACAATAGTTGTAAAAAACAAGTAGCTGAAATGCTACAATTTTATTTTAGTTTTGACCAAGCCAATTCACTGGCCTCTGACATTGCCCCTTTTGGGCTTGATTCATGCATCTCTTCAAAGGAAGAGGTTGCAAATATTAATTTAAATTAAGTTATTTGACAAAAGAGGATTCCCCTTGCATCAGAAATGAAACTTGTGCACAGCTTAACTCCACACAGTGTCTTAGTGTTGTTCATCAGAACATTCAAAGCATAGCTGGAAAGGAATTGGAAATTGAATTATTTTTAAATAATAATAATATAAATGTTTTTTGTATTTGTGAACACTGGGCCAAAGATTATGAATTAGTATATAATTTTAAAAATCATAATATTGTTAGTTCTTTTTGCCGTGAAAATTCAATACACGGTGGCTCTATGATAATTATGCATAAAAGTATTAAAAATAAGGTTCGCAATGATATAATCTCAGAAAGTGTAGAAAAAATAATAGAAATGTCCTGTGTGGAGGCAGATGCATTCATTGTTTGCTGCTTATATAGGCCACCTAATGGCGACTTCTGTGTCTTTGAGAACATTTTGGAAATGGTATTGCTTAAACTGTATAAATCTAATAAGACCATAATCTTTTGTGGTGATTTCAATGTTGATCTTTTGGAGTCCTCGACACGGGCTACTAGACTTCTAAATTTGTTTTGGTCTTTTGGGTTGGATAGAATATTTGAAAGCCCAACAAGGGTGACCAGCCATTCTGCTACATGTATTGATAATATATTCAGTAATGAGAAGCCAAACAGCAGCAAAATTATTAATGTTTTGAGGTCTGATCACAGTGGCCTGTTAGCTTCATTTAACAAAAATATATATTCTATTAATTCTCAGCTTATAACTTGTATTCCGGTAACTGAACGGCGTCTGGAGCGTTTTAGAGAACAAATTAACAACAAATTAAGATTGTTTAATATACACAGTAGCTGTCCTAACAAAATGTTCCAAACAGTTTTTGATCTAATTGATGGGGAACATAAATCTGTTTTTATTCCAAAAACTTTAAATATAAATTCAAGGAAAAAGTTTAGTGATTGGGCAACACCGGGTATCCATGTTAGTAGGACAAAATTGTATCAATTGTATGAAGCAAAAACAACAAAGTTTAGTGTAGCTTTTAGAAACTATGTAAAATTGTATTCAAAGATATTTAAAAACGTTTGTGTCCAGGCTAAGTCGCTGTATATTAGGAATAAAATACTCAAATCTAAAAATATAATCAAGGAAACGTGGGATGTCATTAGATCTGAAACTGGTAGAGTTAAAACTTATAATCAAAATAATCTAAAGCTGAAACTTAATAATAAAATTGTATGTGGCGAAGCAGATGTTGCTTCATGTTTTGAAGAATATTTTGGAAACCTCCCTTTGATGACATCCAACTCACTAAACAGTTGCGCTGAGAAGGCTTGCGATCTGCTTTCGTTGTCGGCCCCGTGTTGTGATGGTGAGTTCCGATTTAGGCCTACAACTCCATTAGAAATAATAAAAACATTCAAAACTTTTAGTAAGAAAAAAACTGTGGATTTGTTTGGACACTCGGTCAAAACAATTAGTGTTATTATTGACTTGTTGGCACCTTATCTGGCATCGGTTTTCAATGCCTCGATAGAATCAGGTTCGTACCCTGATTTAATGAAACTAAGTAGAGTAACACCGATATATAAATCTGGTAGTACCTTGGACCCATCTAATTACCGTCCAATATCCGTGCTACCAGCATTAAGTAAAGTATTCGAGAAAATCTTGTTAAATCAGATGTTGTACCATTTTAATTTGAACGGACTACTACATTCTAAACAATTCGGCTTCACAAAAGGTTTGTCCACCACTGATGCTGGTGTAGAACTAATAAAAGGGATTTTTGATGCCTGGGAACGGTCACAGGATGCATTTGGTATCTTCTGTGACCTTTCTAAAGCGTTCGATTGTGTCCGACATGATATAATAATAAGAAAATTAGAGTATTATGGAGTTAAAAATAATTCACTAAATGTAATAAAATCATATTTAAGTAATAGAGTACAAAAAGTAACTATTGGTGTGGAGTAGTCGTCGGGTCGCACAGTCCAGATGGGGGTGCCTCAAGGTTCAATATTAGGTCCGTTTCTTTTCCTAGTATACATAAATGACTTACCTTTTGTAACTAAAGATAGGTGCAGGACGGTCCTTTTTGCTGATGACACATCCCTAATCTTTAAAATTAGCAGGAAGATTGATGAGTCGCAAGCAATAAACTCGGTGATAGGAGATGTAGTTCAATGGTTTCAATATAACAATTTAGTTCTTAATAATAATAAAACAAAATGTATTAAATTTACTTTGCCAAATGTTAATGGTGTCGAAACCAATCTAATAATAAATAATGAGAAAATAGATAAAATAAATACTACTGTCTTCTTAGGGATAACTTTAGATTCAAAGCTGCAGTGGGGAGACCACATTTGCGTTTTATCTAAAAAACTTAGTTCCGCGGCATATGCTGTTAAACGGATTCGGGAATATACGGACGAGTACACGGCTACGATTGTTTATTTCAGCTACTTTCATAGCATTATGTCTTATGGCATCTTGCTGTGGGGTTGTGCTGCTGACATAAACACAATATTCGTTTTGCAGAAGAGGGCTGTTCGCTGCATTTACAGAATGGGCCCCAGAGAGTCACTTCGCGAAAAATTTAAAGAAATTGATATTTTGACGGTTGTTGCTCAGTACATATATGAGTGTGTCATTTATGTACATAAAAATATAAATATTTTTAGAAGAAACTGTGATTTTCATAAAATTAATACTAGGAACAAACATAAGCTGTATGTGGCGCCCTCGAGGCTTCAAAAGGTCAAGAAATCTTTTGTTGGAAATTGCGTGCGTTTTTATAATCATTTACCGGACTGGATTACGCGATTGTCCTTACCTAAATTTAAGACTATAGTTAGAGGCCGACTAGTCCGGGGCGCTTACTACGCGGTCGGGGACTACCTCGCCGATGCTCAGGGTTGGCAATGAGTGCATCTAAGCTATATGTGCAAAGATAATTTATGTTAATAAGTGTATAAATTTTATGTTTCTTTATAATTTGTTTTTGTAACTGGCACTGGGCAAAAAATCCTGAAAGCCGGAGTTTCTTGTTGGTTCTTCTCCGAGCCAGGGCTTCCGAACCAACGGTAGAATTTAAATGCCAAGAGACAACCAGTGTCAGGCAAATGTTTTTGACTTTCAATGAATGTACTGTTCTTGTACTTATATTCAATAAAAACATTTGACTTTGACTTTGACTTTGACGATAGTTCTTTTCAGGAATATGTTTGAAGCATGATAGTCTAACTCAGGACTACGTTTGAAGGACGTTAGTCCTTTTCAGGAATATCCTTGAAGGACGATAGTCATTTTTAGGAATATCCTTCAAGGATGATAGTCCTTTTCAGGAATATCCTTGAAGGACGATAATCCATTTCAGGAATATCCTTGAAGGACGATAGTCTATTTCAGAGATATCCTTGAAGGACGATAGTTCTTTTCAGGAATATCTTTGAAGCATGATAGTCTAACTCAGGACTACGTTTGAAGGACGTTAGTCCTTTTTAGGAATATCTTTGAAAGACGATAGTCCTTTTCAGGAATATCCTTGAAGGACGATAGTCCTTTTCAGGAATATCCTTGAAGGACGATAATCCATTTCAGGAATATCCTTGAAGGACGATAGTCTATTTCAGAGATATCCTTGAAGGACGATAGTTCTTTTCAGGAATATCTTTGAAGCATGATAGTCTAACTCAGGACTACGTTTGAAGGACGTTAGTCCTTTTTAGGAATATCTTTGAAAGACGATAGTCCTTTTCAGGAATATCCTTGAAGGACGATAGTCCTTTTCAGGAATATCCTTGAAGGACGATAATCCATTTCAGGAATATCTTTGAAGGATGATTGTCCTTTTCAGGAATATCCTTGAAGGACGATAGTCCATTTCAGGAAAATCCTTGAAGGACGATAGTCATTTTCAGGTATATCTTTGAAGGACGATAGTCCTTTTTAGGAATATCCTTGAAGGACGATAGTCCTTTTCAGGAATATCCTTGAAGGACTATAGTGTTTTTCAGGAATATCCTTGAAGGACTATAGTCCTTTTCAGGAATATCCTTGAAGGACGACAGTCCTTTTCAGGAATATCCTTGAAAGACGATAGTCCTTTTCAGGAATATCCTTGGAGGACGATAATCCATTTCAGGGATATCCTTGAAGGACGATAGTCTATTTCAGAGATATCCTTGAAGGACGATAGTTCTTTTCAGGAATATCTTTGAAGCATGATAGTCTTACTCAGGACTACGTTTGAAGGACGTTTGTTCTTTTTAGGAATATCCTTGAAGGACGAAAGTCATTTTTAGGAATATCCTTAAAGGATGATAGTCCTTTTCAGGAATATCCTTGAAGGACGATAATCCATTTCAGGAATATCCTTGAAGGACGATAGTCTATTTCAGAGATATCCTTGAAGGACGATAGTTCTTTTCAGGAATATCTTTGAAGCATGATAGTCTAACTCAGGACTACGTTTGAAGGACGTTAGTCCTTTTCAGGAATATCTTTGAAGGACGATAGTCCATTTCAGAGATATCCTTGAAAGACGATAGTCCTTTTCTGAAATACCCTTGAAGGACGATAGTCCTTTTCAGGAATATCCTTGAAGGACGATAGTCCATTTCAGGACCACGTTTGAGAGACGATAGTCCTTTTCAGGAATATCCTTGAAGGACGATAGTCCATTTCAGGATCACGTTTGAAGGATGATTGTCCTTTTCAGGAATATCCTTGAAGGACGATTGTCCTTTTCAGGAATATCCTTGAAGGACGATAGTCCATTTCAGAGATATCCTTGAAGGACGATAGTCATTTTTAGGTATATCTTTGAAGGACTTTAGTCCTTTTCAGGAATATCCTTGAAGGACGATAGTCCTTTTCAGGAATATCCTTGAGAGACGATAGTCCTTTTTTGGAATATCCTTGAAGGACGATAGTCCTTTTCAGGAATATCCTTGAAGGACGATAGTCTATTTCAGAGATATCCTTGAAGGACGATAGTTCTTTTCAGGAATATCTTTGAAGCATGATAGTCTAACTCAGGACTACGTTTGAAGGACGTTAGTCCTTTTCAGGAATATCTTTGAAGGACGATAGTCCATTTCAGGACCACGTTTGAGAGACGATAGTCCTTTTCAGGAATATCCTTGAAAGACGATAGTCCTTTTCAGGAATATCCTTGAAGGACGATAATCCATTTCAGGAATATCCTTGAAGGACGATAGTCTATTTCAGAGATATCCTTGAAGGACGATAGTTCTTTTCAGGAATATCTTTGAAGCATGATAGTCTAACTCAGGACTACGTTTGAAGGACGTTAGTCCTTTTCAGGAATATCTTTGAAGGACGATAGTCCATTTCAGAGATATCCTTGAAGGACGATAGTCATTTTCAGGTATATCTTTGAAGGACTTTAGTCCTTTTCAGGAATATCCTTGAAAGACGATAGTCCTTTTCAGGAATATCCTTGAAAGACGATAATCCTTTTCTGGAATACCCTTGAAGGACGATAGTCCTTTTCAGGAATATCCTTGAAGGACGATAGTCCATTTCAGGACCACGTTTGAGAGACGATAGTCCTTTTCAGGAATATCCTTGAAGGACGATAGTCCATTTTAGGATCACGTTTGAAGGATGATTGTCCTTTTCAGGAATATCCTTGAAGGACGATTGTCCTTTTCAGGAATATCCTTGAAGGACGATAGTCATTTTTAGGTATATCTTTGAAGGACTTTAGTCCTTTTCAGGAATATCCTTGAAGGACGATTGTCCTTTTCAGGAATATCCTTGAAAGACGATAGTCCTTTTTTGGAATATCCTTGAAGGACGATAGTCCTTTTCAGGAATATCCTTGAAGGACGATAGTCTATTTCAGAGATATCCTTGAAGGACGATAGTTCTTTTCAGGAATATCTTTGAAGCATGATAGTCTAACTCAGGACTACGTTTGAAGGACGTTAGTCCTTTTCAGGAATATCTTTGAAGGACGATAGTCCATTTCAGAGATATCCTTGAAGGACGATAGTCATTTTCAGGTATATCTTTGAAGGACTTTAGTCCTTTTCAGGAATATCCTTGAAGGACGATAGTCCTTTTCAGGAATATCCTTGAAAGACGATAGTCCTTTTCTGGAATACCCTTGAAGGACGATAGTCCTTTTCAGGAATATCCTTGAAGGACGATAGTCCATTTCAGGACCACGTTTGAGAGACGATAGTCCTTTTCAGGAATATCCTTGAAGGACGATAGTCCATTTCTGGAATACCCTTGAAGGACGATAGTCCTTTTTAGGAATATCCTTGAAGGACGATAGTCTATTTCAGAGATATCCTTGAAGGACGATAGTTCTTTTCAGGAATATCTTTGAAGCATGATAGTCTAACTCAGGACTACGTTTGAAGGACGTTAGTCCTTTTCAGGAATATCTTTGAAGGACGATAGTCCATTTCAGAGATATCCTTGAAGGACGATAGTCATTTTTAGGTATATCTTTGAAGGACTTTAGTCCTTTTCAGGAATATCCTTGAAGGACGATAGTCCTTTTCAGGAATATCCTTGAATATCCTTGAAGGACGATAGTACTTTTCAGGAATATCCTTGAAGGACGATAGTCTATTTCAGAGATATCCTTGAAGGACGATAGTTCTTTTCAGGAATATCTTTGAAGCACAATATTCTAATTCAGGACTACGTTTGAAGGACGTTAGTCCTTTTCAGGAATATCTTTGAAGGACGATAGGCCATTTCAGAGATATCCTTGAAGGACGATAGTCATTTTCAGGTATATCTTTGAAGGACTTTAGTCCTTTTCAGGAATATCCTTGAAGGACGATAGTCCTTTTCAGGAATATCCTTGAAAGACGATAGTCCTTTTCTGGAATACCCTTGAAGGACGTTAGTTCTTTTTAGGAATATCCTTGAAGGACGATAATCCATTTCAGGAATATCCTTGAAGGACGATAGTCTATTTCAGAGATATCCTTGAAGGACGATAGTTCTTTTCAGGAATATCTTTGAAGCATGATAGTCTAACTCAGGATTACGTTTGAAGGACGTTAGTCCTTTTCAGGAATATCTTTGAAGGACGATAGTCCATTTCAGAGATATCCTTGAAGGACGATAGTCATTTTCAGGTATATCTTTGAAGGACTTTAGTCCTTTTCAGGAATATCCTTGAAGGACGATAGTCCTTTTCAGGAATATCCTTGAAAGACGATAGTCCTTTTCTGGAATACCCTTTAAGGACGATAGTCCTTTTCAGGAATATCCTTGAAGGACGATAGTCCATTTCAGGACCACGTTTGAGAGACGATAGTCCTTTTCAGGAATATCCTTGAAGGACGATAGTCCATTTCAGGATCACGTTTGAAGGATGATTGTCCTTTTCAGGAATATCCTTGAAGGACGATTGTCCTTTTCAGGAATATCCTTGAAGGACGATAGTCCATTTCAGAGATATCCTTGAAGGACGATAGTCATTTTTAGGTATATCTTTGAAGGACTTTAGTCCTTTTCAGGAATATCCTTGAAGGACTTTAGTCCTTTTCAGGAATATCCTTGAAGGACGATAGTCCTTTTCAGGAATATCCTTGAAAGACGATAGTCCTTTTTTGGAATATCCTTGAAGGACGATAGTCCTTTTCAGGAATATCCTTGAAGGACGATAGTCTATTTCAGAGATATCCTTGAAGGACGATAGTTCTTTTCAGGAATATCTTTGAAGCATGATAGTCTAACTCAGGACTACGTTTGAAGGACGTTAGTCCTTTTCAGGAATATCTTTGAAGGACGATAGTCCATTTCAGGACCACGTTTGAGAGACGATAGTCCTTTTCAGGAATATCCTTGAAAGACGATAGTCCTTTTCAGGAATATCCTTGAAGGACGATAATCCATTTCAGGAATATCCTTGAAGGACGATAGTCCATTTCAGAGATATCCTTGAAGGACGATAGTCATTTTTAGGTATATCTTTGAAGGACTTTAGTCCTTTTCAGGAATATCCTTGAAGGACGATAGTCCTTTTCAGGAATATCCTTGAAAGACGATAGTCCTTTTTTGGAATATCCTTGAAGGACGATAGTCCTTTTCAGGAATATCCTTGAAGGACGATAGTCTATTTCAGAGATATCCTTGAAGGACGATAGTTCTTTTCAGGAATATCTTTGAAGCATGATAGTCTAACTCAGGACTACGTTTGAAGGACGTTAGTCCTTTTCAGGAATATCTTTGAAGGACGATAGTCCATTTCAGGACCACGTTTGAGAGACGATAGTCCATTTCAGGATCACGTTTGAAGGATGATTGTCCTTTTCAGGAATATCCTTGAAAGACGATAGTCCTTTTCTGGAATACCCTTGAAGGACGATAGTCCTTTTCAGGAATATCTTTGAAGGACGATAGTCCATTTCAGGACCACGTTTGGGAGACGATAGTCCTTTTCAGGAATATCCTTGAAGGACGATAGTCCATTTCAGGATCACGTTTGAAGGATGATTGTCGTTTTCAGGAATATCCTTGAAGGACGATAGTCCATTTCAGAGATATCTTTGAAGGACTTTAGTCCTTTTCAGGAATATCCTTGAAGGACGATAGTCCTTTTCAGGAATATCCTTGAAAGACGATAGTCCTTTTTTGGAATATCCTTGAACGACGATAGTCCTTTTCAGGAATATCCTTGAAGGACGATAGTCTATTTCAGAGATATCCTTGAAGGACGATAGTTCTTTTCAGGAATATCTTTGAAGCATGATAGTCTAACTCAGGACTACGTTTGAAGGACGTTAGTCCTTTTCAGGAATATCTTTGAAGGACGATAGTCCATTTCAGGACCACGTTTGAGAGACGATAGTCCTTTTCAGGAATATCCTTGAAGGACGATAGTCTATTTCAGAGATATCCTTGAAGGACGATAGTTCTTTTCAGGAATATCTTTGAAGCATGATATTCTAACTCAGGACTACGTTTGAAGGACGTTAGTCCTTTTCAGGAATATCTTTGAAGGACGATAGTCCATTTCAGAGATATCCTTGAAGGACGATAGTCATTTTCAGGTATATCTTTGAAGGTCTTTAGTCCTTTTCAGGAATATCCTTGAAGGACGATAGTCCTTTTCAGGAATATCCTTGAAAGACGATAGTCCTTTTCTGGAATACCCTTGAAGGACGTTAGTTCTTTTTAGGAATATCCTTGAAGGACGATAGTCATTTTTAGGAATATCCTTAAAGGATGATAGTCTTTTTCAGGAATATCCTTGAAGGATGATAATCCATTTCAGGAATATCCTTGAAGGACGATAGTCTATTTCAGAGATATCCTTGAAGGACGATAGTTCTTTTCAGAAATATCTTTGAAGCATGATAGTCTAACTCAGGACTACGTTTGAAGGACGTTAGTCCTTTTCAGGAATATCTTTGAAGGACGATAGTCCATTTCAGAGATATCCTTGAAGGACGATAGTCATTTTCAGGTATATCTTTGAAGGACTTTAGTCCTTTTCAGGAATATCCTTGAAGGACGATAGTCTATTTCAGAGATATCCTTGAAGGACGATAGTTCTTTTCAGGAATATCTTTGAAGCATGATAGTCTAACTCAGGACTACGTTTGAAGGACGTTAGTCCTTTTCAGGAATATCTTTGAAGGACGATAGTCCATTTCAGGACCACGTTTGAGAGACGATAGTCCTTTTCAGGAATATCCTTGAAAGACGATAGTCCTTTTCAGGAATATCCTTGAAGGACGATAGTCCATTTCAGGACCACGTTTGAGAGACGATAGTCCATTTCAGGATCACGTTTGAAGGATGATTGTCCTTTTCAGGAATATCCTTGAAGGACGATTGTCCTTTTCAGGAATATCCTTGAAGGACGATAGTCCATTTCAGAGATATCCTTGAAGGACGATAGTCATTTTTAGGTATATCTTTGAAGGACTTTAGTCCTTTTCAGGAATATCCTTGAAGGACGATAGTCCTTTTCAGGAATATCCTTGAAAGACGATAGTCCTTTTTTGGAATATCCTTGAAGGACGATAGTCCTTTTCAGGAATATCCTTGAAGGACGATAGTCTATTTCAGAGATATCCTTGAAGGACGATAGTTCTTTTCAGGAATATCTTTGAAGCATGATAGTCTAACTCAGGACTACGTTTGAAGGACGTTAGTCCTTTTCAGGAATATCTTTGAAGGACGATAGTCCATTTCAGGACCACGTTTGAGAGACGATAGTCCTTTTCAGGAATATCCTTGAAGGACGATAGTCTATTTCAGAGATATCCTTGAAGGACGATAGTTCTTTTCAGGAATATCTTTGAAGCATGATATTCTAACTCAGGACTACGTTTGAAGGACGTTAGTCCTTTTCAGTAATATCTTTGAAGGACGATAGTCCATTTCAGAGATATCCTTGAAGGACGATAGTCATTTTCAGGTATATCTTTGAAGGACTTTAGTCCTTTTCAGGAATATCCTTGAAGGACGATAGTCCTTTTCAGGAATATCCTTGAAAGACGATAGTCCTTTTCTGGAATACCCTTGAAGGACGACAGTCCTTTTCAGGAATATCCTTGAAAGACGATAGTCCTTTTCAGGAATATCCTTGAAGGACGATAATCCATTTCAGGAATATCCTTGAAGGACGATAGTCTATTTCAGAGATATCCTTGAAGGACGATAGTTCTTTTCAGGAATATCTTTGAAGCATGATAGTCTAACTCAGGACTACGTTTGAAGGACGTTAGTCCTTTTCAGGAATATCCTTGAAGGACGATAGTCATTTTTAGGAATATCCTTAAAGGATGATAGTCCTTTTCAGGAATATCCTTGAAGGACGATAATCCATTTCAGGAATATCCTTGAAGGACGATAGTCTATTTCAGAGATATCCTTGAAGGACGATAGTTCTTTTCAGGAATATCTTTGAAGCATGATAGTCTAACTCAGGACTACGTTTGAAGGACGTTAGTCCTTTTCAGGAATATCTTTGAAGGACGATAGTCCATTTTGAGGACCACGTTTGAGAGACGATAGTCCTTTTTAGGAATATCCTTGAAGGACGATAGGCCATTTCAGGATCACGTTTGAAGGATGATTGTAATTTTCAGGAATATCCTTGAAGGACGATTGTCCTTTTCAGGAATATCCTTGAAGGACGATAGTCCATTTCAGAGATATCCTTGAAGGACGATAGTCATTTTCAGGTATATCTTTGAAGAACTTTAGTCCTTTTCAGGAATATCCTTGAAGGACGATAGTCCTTTTCAAGAATATCTTTGAAAGACGATAGTCCTTTTCAGGAATATCCTTGAAGGACGATAGTCCTTTTCAGGAATATCCTTGAAGGACGATAGTCCTTTTCAGGAATATCCTTGAAGGACGATTGTCCTTTTCAGGAATATCCTTGAAGGACGATAGTCTATTTCAGAGGTATCCTTGAAGGACGATAGTCCATTTCAGAGATATCCTTGAAGGACGATAATCCTTTTCAGGAATATCCTTGAAGGTCGATAGTGATAGATAGTTAATTCGACGTAGCTCAGTTGTTTGGGGCTTGGCTCTGTATCAGTGTGTACAGGGTTCAAATTCCGCTTGAGCATGTACCTATGGAAATGAATTTTAATGAATTTCTTTGTACATTTTCGTATTAAAAACACATCGAAATATATGGTGAGGGTAAACATCGTGAGGAAGCCTGCCTGTTCGCCGAACAGAAAATAGCTAATGCTTGTAAATGGCGACATGGCTGACCACCTGTCACATTGAGTACTAACTATCTGGCTAACACGTGGGTTCGAGGTGGCCATAGAATTACTACCTTCGTAATTGCGGAGATGGACACCTGAACCTCTCTCTGACTACCCCGCAAGGGTTAATGTTCGTGAATGCTTTCCATACAAGCATGCCCAAGACAAATTTAGAAAATAACAACACAAATAAATACAGTATTAAATATTTATTGACTGTACATCTCATTGCGTGGATTAGCCATCCATTGTCTTAAGTTCTTAACTCTAACTTATTTGAAATTCATAGGAAACCAATGACAATCTGCGATCACTTCAACTTCTCTGTACACACATTTCCTTAAATTAAAAAATATACATAAGTAAGATTCTTCAGTTTGCACTTTCACAAGCATCAACCCAATCATTGTAGACATCAATTGGTTCAGATAGTACATTTGTTGTTGTCTGAAAATCCTCTAGGCAAACTCTACATTGTATTCGAGCTGTATTCCTTGCTCGATCCCTGGAATGAAATTTTTTAAATAGTATTAGATAACCTAACAAATGTGCAAATTTAACTGAAATGTTAAAATTATTTTGTTAGGTGAAAAGAGGAGAGTACATACATACAGAATAACGAAAAGCATCTTTTGAAGTACAGAGGGAAATGGAAACAATAACAATTCCCGGCAAAATAACAACCGACGAGATTCAAATGTAGAAGTACACTTTTACGATATGTTAGTTTAAGAAGATATTAAGATTCACAAACTTACATTTTTACTTCACAAGACTTTTCGTGATTACAAAACGGGCAATTAAATTGTTGATCTAGCGGTTCAATAGCTTTTCTTTTTGGCGGCGGCTTTCTTTTAGACTTTCTTCGTCCCATTCTGAGCTAAATTGAACGATAGTTTAAGGGTTCAGAATTTGAATTTTACAGCTATTAATAACATAAAACAAATCAAACTAATGACTTAAAGTTGCCTTTAATTAATTTTGCTTTTCTTCCTTGCATGCTAAACGTTTACATTAGAGTACCCGCCACATAAGGTGGCAGTTGGAGGCGTCGCCACAGTCGCGTAATCCAGTGTTGCCAGTAAACACGCCAAAACTAGCACTCACTGTGCCATACGGCTCGATACATTATATTGAGGTTTCATTTGTAACGATCTTTGGTTGCAGAGCTATAAACTCAAATAAAACAAATTAATATACCAAAGTCAAAAGTCAAAATATTTTTATTCAAAATAGGCCCTATCATAAGCTCTCTTTGAAAGTTATTTTATGATCTAAGTACAAATTAAAAAAAACTATATATTGACAAAAGGAATATATATGAGTGAAGTGGAAGGGCGGTTACGTAGGGGCCGGCCTAATAAGACATATATGTAACAGTCAGATAGACGCTATATTGAAAAAAGGTGACGTTAGGAGTACCTATAACCGCCGAGAGTGTATTAGAGAATGTATGAATGTCAATAAAGCGAAAGTGGTCTGTCAGGATCGGGACAAATGGGGATCCGTGATCTCTGCCTACCCCTCTACAGGGAATCAGGCGTGATGTGTATGTATGTATGTAAAAAAACTATTTCAAACATGGCACTGAGCATTGTCTTTACATATTTTTACCGAGGTTAGTTCACCAACCATTTCGGCTGCTCAAGATGCCACGTCATGAAGACCACGACCGCTCTGATAAGAGCGTAACGATTGAGAAGAAGAAGTTCAGCGGAGACCCTTGGAGAAGAACTAACAAGAAACTCCAGAAATCAATTTATTATAATCACCCTTAACAAACATAAAAATTACAAAGAGTGGGCAAAAAACACAACGCTGGTAATACTAAATTTACCTTTCATACAAAATAACACGCAATGGCGGAAACGTCAAATTTAGTTCCAAGTTTGGCTACTGCCACCTTATGTGGCGGGTACTCTACATACAACACCAATACAACACAGCAAGCATCAACAATTTCAATGCAATTTTTTCGGTTGTAGGTATTAACAATAATTTTATCGATAATTACCTAATGATTGAATAATGTCTTGGAGTAATTCCTCTATGCTATTTTTAAAATGATTTTAACTAATACTAAATATCGATAATAGTTTATTTATAATCAATCAAATGTATGAAATATCAAACTGATGAGCAAAGCAATAAAAATAGTGAAACTGGAAGAACAATGAAATCATGAAGCGTTTGTCCTTATATATAGGGTTTAGCTTCATTAAGTACTATAATAGCTATTTAAATTAAATCTTGGTACCGTTAATATCTTTTGAAATGGTTAATTGTTCATGTCTTGTTATTGATTAAATTATCCCAAAGTATTAAAGGATGCTTCGATTGTGGCTAGCATTGAATATGTTGCGTTTTGGTTGCGTTCAATCAAGACTCAAATTGGTTGATTCATATTCATTCCTTGTAACCGTTTCTTTCATTTCCTATTGGAATATAATGTTAATTAGTAAAAAATGTTTCCGTTACATATAGTTAATTTCTCTGGCCTTTTGGCTTTCTTAATTAGTGGTACGTATAGTTAAGATTTCAGTCATAAAATTAACTTATTTGTGAATAGAATTAGACACTACTAGCTTATTCTTATTTTCAGTGACCTATGTTTCTGGAGAATGTTCCCTTCCACTAGTCCTCAGGAACACTTGGTTTTCATTGGAAAATGGCAACCAAACAATTACCGACATAAATGCTAGCGAAATGACTGGGAGGTAAATATTGCAATTTATCAATTAAGTATTAGTGTTGTGTTACACAATGACCGTAACGCAATCGTAACGCATAGTACCAGACTAGTCACATAATAAATCCAATAAACCCATTGGTTTTACTCACCTCTTATCAAACGCTAAGAAGACTTCAGTGCTTGAAACCTATGAGACCCTTTGTTCTGGGCCCTTACTCCACTAATTCATTTTAGCCACAATATTACTTCCGTATCGATACTGTGGCACTTCAGTGGCCGTAATTTGACACTTTTGGCACTCCAATAACAAATTTTGGCTACGGAGGAGCTATTGATCTACATCTGGAGTACTTCTGCGTCTGAAGTACAAAAAAAGCTACTCCACTAACCCAACGTCAGTCAATGTCAGTTCAATATCCTTATATTTGGTACTCCACTATTGACATTACCATGGCCACTGAAGTGCCACAGAAGCACCACTGACTCGCTATTGAGGCACAAGTGTGGCTGTCAAAATATTAGCAGACTGCCACTTTTACAGCCGAGACGCAGAAGTTACGCAGTAGCTACGCAGTTGAGTGGCTGTCAAAGTTAATTAGTGGAGTAAGGGCCCTGGGCCTCACCTATATCCCTTTGGTAGTTATGAATATGTTTATGTTCACATAGCTCTACCTAATACGGCTTTTATATTGCGATCATAAGTTGTATTCATTAATCATAACTTGAAATTAAAGCTAACTAATATTTAACACATCCCATAATACAGATACTATATCAAACTTTAATATTACAGAGGAGTATGTGTCAATATCAAAGTAGAAAACTATGTGAATCACACTATGGTATTCCGGCACAGCAATTGTTACTATTGTGTGAAACTGTTAGTGAGGACAGTCAATGTGTTGGAGAAGATTGAAAGTCAGTGCGTAGGTCTTGGTCCTGATGAGGAACCCACCATAGAAAGAGTGTGTCAAGGACTTAACCCTCAGCAACAGTTAGTGACACTGTTCTCGGAAAATTATGTGCCTGTAAGTAGTTGAATATTTTAAGTTGCCTTAGTTTGTCATAAGTTTTAGATCAGATCTTTAGTGACAAATAGAAAGCTAATTAGGTAGAACTTAAATGAATAAATAATTCTATAACATCAAGAAATGTCATTATCTGAATTTAATAACAAAAATAATAAAACATTAATGAATATGATCTTTATATTAAATAACGTACAATGGACGCAGTCTACGGCTGGACGAAAGCCTGGCGCAACTGGAGGTAGAACTGACTAATTTAAGGTGGCATGTTCTGGGGATATCGGAGGTCCGAAGATCTGGTGAGGACACCATTACCCTAGAATCAGGCCATCTGTTCTACTTCCGGGAGGGCGACCAGAAGTCACAGGGTGGCGTAGGTTTTCTCGTCAACAAGGTTCTCCGTGACAACGTGCTGGAGGTTTCGAGTGTGTCGACCCGGGTAGCGTACCTAGTACTGAAACTGACCAAGAGATACTCTCTTAAGGTCGTGCAGGTATATGCGCCGACGTCGGCATACCCAGACAGTGAGGTCGAGGTGGTTTATGAAGATATCGCCAAGGCGATGCATAACACCACCAAGACCCACTACACCGTTGTCATGGGGGATTTCAATGCCAAAGTGGGAGTGCGCGAATGCGATGAATCGCGTATCGGAGCGCACGGGGTTGGATGCAGAAATGCCAGAGGGCAGATGCTGGTCAACTTCCTGGATAAAGAGGGGCTGTTCTGCATGAACACCTTCTTCGAGAAAAAGCCCCATAGGAAGTGGACCTGGCAGAGCCCAGATGGTAGGACGAAGAACGAAATCGACTTCATCTTGGCAGACAGGAAGTACGTGTTCAGGGATGTCTCAGTGGTCAATAGGTTTAAGACCGGCAGTGACCACCGCCTTGTGAGAGGCACCCTGAATTTCGACTTTAAAGCCGAGAGAAGCCGATTAAGACGATCCGTTCTTCGCCCAACGATGCTCCAATCCGTGCACAGCTCTGAAGCGTTCCAGCTGGAACTACGCAATCGCTTCGAAGCACTGAATACCACGGCAAGTGTTGACGAGAACCTCGATGATGTGGTGAGGGTACTTCGCGAAGTGGGTGGAAGATGCTTCATGGGAGGGCGAGGCAGCCGAAGGTCTAAACTCTCAAGCGGAACCCTGGAATTGATGCGGATTCGACGTGAATTGCCAGAGGGAGCTTCGTCAGATACCCAACGTCTCAATAAAACTATCCGAAAATCGGTGAGACGCGACCTCCGAAGCTACAATGCGAAACTCATCAAAGAGGCCATTGAGCAGAATCGGGGGTCGAAAGTCTTCTGTAAAAGAATGGGTACGTCTAATCTGACGAAGCTGAAAACCTCAGAGGGCAGAACCGTCACTTCAATTCCGGGGATTCTTAAAGAGGTTGAGGGCTTTTACGGCCATCTATACTCCTCGCATGCCCCAAAGCCTCCATCCGATGCGAAGGACCCAAGAGCCACATTGGTGCGCCACTACACTGATGATCTCCCGCTCGTGGACGAAGACGAAATTGGGAGCGCTCTCAAACAACTTCGTAATGGGAAGGCTCCCGGCGAAGACGGAATAACCTCGGAGCTTCTAAAGGCGGGAGGAGCTCCAGTCCTGCAGAAGCTCAAGCACCTATTTGATTCCGTCCTAGCTAATGGGACTACCCCGAAGGCGTGGAGTGAGAGCGTGGTGGCCTTGTTCTTCAAAAAGGGAGACAAGGCCCTATTGAAGAATTATAGGCCTATCGCGCTCCTAAGCCACGTCTACAAGTTGTTCTCGAGAGTGCTCACAAATCGTCTGGCCTCAAGATTTGACGCCTTCCAGCCGCCGGAGCAGGCCGGATTTCGAAAAGGTTTCAGTACCGTAGACCACATCCACACAGTGCGGCAGGTTATACAGAAGTCTCATGAGTATAACCAGCCGCTATGTCTTGCCTTTGTGGACTACGAGAAGGCCTTCGACTCCATCGAGATCTGGGCTGTTCTGGAATCCTTGCAGCGATGCCAGGTCGATTGGCGTTGCAGGTGTTGAGGAGCCTATACAGCGTGGCATCGATGTCTGTTCAAGTCCAAAACCAAAAGACAAGTCCTATACAGTTGCTCAGAGGAGTGAGACAGGGGGATGTCATCTCCCCGAAACTGTTGACGAACGCACTGGAGGACGTCTTCAAAACTCTGGATTGGACTGGGATGGGTATCAATGTCAATGGCAGATACCTCACGCACCTCCGTTTCGCTGACGACATTGTCATAATGGCGGATTCGCTGCAGGATTTACAGGGAATGCTGCATAGTCTTAACGCTGCCTCACGGTCGGTCGGTCTCCGGATGAACTTGGACAAGACAAAAGTCATGTTCAATGAGCTCGTTGTCCCGGGGCCGATCACGATCAGTGGAGAAACGCTCGAAGTGGTCCAGGAATATGTCTACCTGGGCCAGGTTCTACAAATGGGTAGGGACAGCTTCGAGCGTGAGATTTCCAGAAGAGTGCAGCTGGGCTGGGCAGCATTCGGGAAGTTGCGTCATATCTTCTCGTCGCCACTACCGCAGTGTCTTAAGACCAGGGTTTTCAATCAGTGCGTCCTACCTGTAATGACATACGGTGCCGAGACGTGGAACATGACAGTCGGGTTGGCTCACCGATTACATGTCGCTCAGCGGGCAATGGAACGTTCGATGCTGGGTATCTCGTTAAGGGACAGAGTCCGGAACGAGATTATCCGGCAGAGAACCAATGTCGTAGACATTGTCTATCGATGTTGCAAGCTGAAGTGGCAGTGGGCCGGTCACGTCTGTCGCAGAACCGACGACCGTTGGAGCAAAGCGGTTCTCGAATGGCGACCGCGTCTCGGTAAACGTAGTGTAGGACGCCCCCCTGCCAGGTGGACTGATGACCTGAAAAAGGTCGCTGGTAGTGGTTGGCTGAGGGCCACGAGTGATCGTGTTTTGTGGCGTTACCTTGGGGAGGCCTACGTCCAGCAGTGGACTGTCATAGGCTGATTGATTGATTGATTAAATAACTGTGTTAAATAATTTCCAAGTTTAAAGTAATATTTACATTGTTTTTGAACATAGAAAATACAACATCATGTTCTGAAAATGAATACAATATCTTCTTATATCAGGTTAACTGTCGATCTTCCCTAGAAGGGGTATGGCATTTTGCCTACCAGAACACATACACATTCACAGGCGAGTGTGATCACCCGGACAACCAGATCAAGTCTTGTCAAACTGCGGGTACACAGTTTCTAATCACCAATCAGAAGTTCAATATCACATACAGGAAATGCCCTGGCATGGCCAATACTTTTGATGGAGTGGTTGAGTACAGCTGCTTAGGTAAGTTGTATGTTCTTGTACTTATAGATTAACATGCTTTCATCATTGGGGTGACCAGAAAGTCGGGGATATAGCGTCTCCTAGATCTTTTTTGGCAGGTTTTAGGGATGTGATGGCTATAATATGACACATTCGTGACAGGTTGCTAGTTTTTTAGTAAATGTTTTAAAATGTTGGCCATGGTTTGAGCATTGTTTTCATGATTTGTTTAAGTATGATTCATTACAAATCTTTTATGTCATGATTTGTTATAACAAAACAATAGATGGAATGTGTACTCACCTTTGGACATAAATATTATGATTTCTTACTAGCTTTAATTTAGTTTAAAAAAAACAAAAATACAGGACTTGTGTATACAAACTCCCTTTTGAGCTTGACTGCACCTCTCTGAAATTTCCTCATCTTAGGTATGGGTCACTCGAAGCCCACATTTCACTAGATAGACATCAACTAATGTGATAGGTAGTAAACGGTATATAGGTAGTACATGCCAGAGCCGAATCGAACCTAGGACCTTTCTCATAAGAAGTCAGAGGTCTTACCCACTGTGCTACAGCTGCTTAACTGAGTTGAATTGTAAATAAACATTTAATTTTCAGGCCATTGGTTTGTTGGGAAAAATCACTTCTTTGCTGTAGCCAACACAAAAGAGTCTCGGAAAGATGAAAGGTACAGATGTTTCCTGAAGAACCGTGATGATGATCTCTATATTGGAGCTTCAATAACACCAGAATGTAACAAACTGAAGACTGTTGAGAAATCTCCAGAAAGATACAGAATTACTCCTGTCAAAGTAAGTATTGAAAATAAATTTGACTATTTAGTATTTATTTTATTAGCCTTTGTAAATATTTTTAATTCATTTCTATGATATTTTTGTTGTTTATGATACTTCAATGTATGCTATTTGTATCCTAAATTGAAACTTAATTTAGTTATAAATAATTTTTAATTCCTAGACTGTGGATCATTTGGGAAGGCCTGTGGATATATACAGTGATCCTGATAACGTAATTGTGTTACTTACAGGTTGAAGTAGTGGAGCCTGGTTGTCATTTACCTAAAAACTTTTCTGGCCAGTGGATCAACACTGCCAATATTGATGCGGATGTCTTCATCAATGAAACTCACATAATAGAGACTTATTACCCTGATGAGGGTAGATATAGGAGGACTATTTATGTCTGCAGGTAACTGAAAAGTTCACTCTATTTAGAGGTTCCTGGTTCGATTCTTGGGTAATTGGTGATCATATTACAGAGTACAGAGTTGCAAGTATCATACTATGCAAATCGTATCTACAATGTTAAGATGACAATGTACGCATACAATATTTTGATTGCTGCCTAAATAACATGTATAGCTAAGTGTCTAACTTAAACTTTATCATTCATTAAATTAAATCTTGACTGGCAAGTTATTTGTTTATAATTATGTTTCTGAATCTATGAAAATATGTGTTTTTATAGGGAGCAACGTGACAGTCGCGTGATGATGGCTCGATTGACAGTAGATGGATGCCAAAAGGATTATATGTGCTTCGACTTTGTGCCTCAACACCATAATGTTATCAGGTAAATATATTTTGTTTATTTTTTATATAAATGCCAATACGATTTTTATGTTTCATGTTAGATGTTAACTTATATCTTAGTTGAATATATTGGCTACGTATCGTCAATGAATCACAGATTCAAATGAATTATAGATTCAAATGGATATATTATTAACATTGTCAGAGCAAACTTATCAAATCAATCCCTCCCCCTCTATGTTTTAAATATTTTACAGGCACATCACAATATAATTTTCATTACAGATACAGAAAAGGAATAGCGATGATCCAGAACAATTTCCACACAGTGTGCTCCTGGGTGCAATTCCCTAACAAAGAGAAGTGGCGTTACGACCTGTTCCTCAAAAAGGACCCTGTTCCCATCCGCTGCCCTGTCGCTGGCAAATTCAACTTCACCCAAAAAGGAGAGGTGAAGTTCGAAACTAGAATCCTAGGTGGTGTTACACTAAGCCCCAGACCAAACTTGTACTGCAAACAAAATATATCAGACTTCTCCGTTTGCGATACTGACCAAAAAACTATGGCTATCAAGGAAAACTACTGTCTTACTGTGGATCATTTGGGAAGGCCAGTGGATATATACAGTGATCCTGATTATAAAATGAAGTGCGTCGGGTATTGGAAGGAGAATCTCAAGTCTTATTTGATTACGTATGATGAGTTGGACCCGTTCTCTAAGTACAGATGCTGGGTTTATCAGAGAGCTGATTTGAATCGGTAAGTTACATTAAAGTCATTTCATCCCTCCTTTTGCAATGACCAGTATGTAAGATTTTCTCGGTCGTTTTTAGCATTAACTATAAGGTTGTGATGGCATTGAAATGGAATATTGGTGCCTGGCTAATAACTCAGTGTCAAATAGATTCCATTTACTTTAAATTTACCTCCTAACATTTATTAACCATAGTCGTCTCCTAAAACATGCTTCCAACAAAGGCAATTAGTAAGCAAGCAATTATTAGCCGGAAACTAATTACTATATGAAAATACTTTACTTTTTCAGCGTGCTAATGTCCCAAGCTCTGGGTCCGTACTGCAACCTGAACCAAGACGTGACGTCATGGAACTACACAGAGGGTGCTGCAGTGGCCCTCGAAATGGAGGAGTACGAAAGAGAGAGGGACCAGTGTCCCATGCATTTTGATGACGGCACTGACCCCTGGTCGACGGTTGAGAACTACGTTAAAGTATTCGAGTTTTCCTACTCATTTTGGAGACGTAATAGTGCGGTAATATTTGGTTTGGGCCTCAACACCCTGATTGTAGGTTTTGTAGTACACTTATTGCAGTAATTTTGCGGTCAATGGATATTGTGAATCTCAGAAGTGTAGATTGTAGTTGTAGATGGTATAAATGTTCTGCAATTTATATAATTTGTAATGTGTATGTCAAATGAAGAGCAAAGTAGTCAATTATTCAATCACGTAATATTATCTGTGCCTCTAACACTAACTATGTATTATTATTGAGTTTTAGTTAAGAATATGCAATGTAAGATAAGATTTTAGTTTGTCAGGTTTTATTTTTTCTCGATTAATAGCAATGACACAAAATACTCTATATCATATACATTTGTTGGTGATAAATCTTTTTATATTACATAATATGTAATTATGCATTCCATATTTTAAAGAAATACTCCGTCCTTTATACAAATAATGTGCTATTAATCAATTTACAATATATTTAGGAAAGTTGAAAATATATATAATGAATAGCAATCTTTCTATCACAATAGGAATTGCAAAAGGCAGACAACAAAAATCCACTACCAGTGCCTTAGTATTATCATTTATTTGTAACTTTACCCGTCCACATAGCTTTAGTAAATAACTTAGATTTTAAGTGAAATTAGACTTACTTTTTACACATATTTTATAAGTATTATTAAACAATGTTTTGTTTATAAAGACTTATGGCCATATATTTGTGTAACCAATGTTTATTATTCCGTCCATTCATGACATTTATACTTTTTTATACTCTTAAATAAATGATTTTTAATTACTTCTTGATTTATGGTTTTATTTTAATGTTATATACTCAGTAACACCATAACTATCCTATGGATCCATAAGCATATCATATTATCTATCAATGGCGATAGATGCACAGTTCACAATAAGTACTACAAAGTGACATGTGTGCTCTATTTTGCTGTGAATCTTATTACCAGTGTTTTACTGGAATAAAAGTGATGATATATTTTGATAACTTGAACAAAGAAATATTGCACCTTGCCACAAGACTGCAGCTGTACTGGCGAAAATTCTTATCAAACTCATTTAAGCAGATCTCCACTACATTGTTATATTTGTACAAATCATTTTGCATTAATTCCAACCCCTTTACAAGGATACATCAAAATGACTTTTCTATGTGTTATTCTTTTTGAGTTATAGCATTGTGTATTTACAATGTCATCCCTTTTATTTCTGTTGAGGACATAAATTATGCATGTGTGTAGATGTACATGCATACATACGCTTCACGACTTGTGTATATACAGTCCCTTTTTAACATGGCGGGGTAGTCAGAGGCTTGAATGCCCATCTCTAAAATTTCAAAGGCATGTTAAGTATGGGTCTTTCGAAGCCCGCATATCACTAGATAAACAACACCCAACGTGATAGGTAGTGAACCGTATCGCCGTATTTAGGCACTGACTATTACCTATAATGAGGAATAGACAGGTTTTCTCACAATGTTTTCCCTCACCGTTGTGTAGATGTATTTATAAATTAAGAAAAGTGTTATGAGGGAAGGTTGCTGGTTTGAAAGATGTAAGTAACTAAGATTGAAAAGGGCATACTTCAATGGTCTGGATGTGTTATGCAAATGAATGACAGTAGATTAATAAAGGAATATGTTGTTGAAATGAGAGAGAGGGTAATTAAATGGGCACTCACCCAAAAGGACATTAGACAGTCAGCTAGAAACCATATCGAAAATGAACATAAAACCACTGAGTGTGTATGCATGTCAATGATGAGTAAGTTGTTTATGAGGATCGGAATAGATGGGGATCCAAGATCTCTGCTTTTCCCTCTACAGGTAAACCGTTGTGATGTGTATGTATCCACAAATCTCTTGTCCTACACACACTTATTGACATGTAATCCTCTTTTCAATGGATAATGGCTTTGTATGTTTAGATTAGTGAGAAGTAACATGTTCCCTATAAAATAAATGACAAATAGAATTTAGTCTTAAATTAGTTTATTATTATAAGTTTTAAAATATAATACTAATGTACAAAGTAAATTATTTAGTCCATGATACTTTTGGTATATCAAAGTGCTCTGTTAAACTATCCAAGTGTTGGTTGAATTTTTCCACTCTCTGCTTATGTGTCATTTGAGCTTTTTGTAGAATCCTTTGTTTTTTCTGAAATAAAGTAAAATATGAATTAGTTAATTGGTATGGTATGAAGTAATAAAGTTAGTTAATGTTTTTAGACACAATTCACTAATTATGTGCCTTACAAAATAAAATTACATGTGATTCATCAGTATGGTGATGCCTATTTCGGATAAACAATGATTCTATACAGTGCCATAGATTGTTTGGTGACTACCTGATTAATTTGTGTAACTAAAGATCACATTACAGAGCTTGTACTAGTTATTCAATAGTTAACTAAACTGAAACAATAGGTAATACTGATTCATAATATAAAAAGCATTCTATATACACATAATATAAAAAGCATTCTAGGTATTTCTCAAAAACCGTGCAACCATATTTCAAATCAAGAGAAAGCCAGACTGTTGTGTGGTGACTCATTATGTATGTTTACATGTAAACACATGTATTCAGACTAACATAATAAACTCTGTCTGCTTAAAGGTTGAGTAAAAGCAGCAGCAGTCAAAGCATAAAGCAATTTATATTGCGTATACAATGTGGTATTGCACATTCAAAGCAACACATTGCAAAGAAACTGTTATTGCAAACTTCTCAATATTATGGAGATAATAATGTTTACATACCATTTTATCCTGCATTTTTTGGAATGCGATCTCGGCCTTGGTTCGTTTATCCACGTTCTGTTTTCGTAAAGGTTCCTTGGCATCAGTTTGATCATCTTTTGACTTGGTTTTCCTTTTCTTCTTGGCTATTCCAGAAGGATCTTTAATTTTTAGTTTCGTTTTGTAAACACAAGCATATTCATCTGCCATGCTTGATACTTTCTATCAATCAAAGGCTAAAAAGAGTTGTTATACAATTTCACAAACAGTTCGTTTATTGTAAAATAATATTCTTACAAACAAAAACAACACAATACGCTGAAGCACGGATAACGACTGATGATTGCTGATGATTGTCTAGAGATCCCGCCACATAAGGTGGCAGTTGGAGGCGTCGCCACAGTCGCGTAATTCAGTGTTACCAGTAAACACGCCAAAACTAGCACTCACTGTGCCATACGGCTCGATACATTATAGGTTTCATTTGTAACGGTCTTTAACTGAACCGGTTGCAGAGCTATAAACTCAAATAAAACAAATTAATATATCAAAGTCAAAATATGTTTATTAAACTATTTCAAACATGATTAATAATTAACGGGACTTATCCTTCTTATTATACATTACATATATTATGTGTTCCTTCACTCTGTCCGCAATAGACCGTTTAGTGTGTTCGACGTAGGATTTCCCACAGCTGCAATCAATCTTATACACACCCTTATATCTTATATCATGAGTATAAATCGCGAATCTCTTAAAACTATTATTTCAAACATGGCACTGAGCATTGTCTTTACATATTTTTTACCGAGGTTAGATCAGCGGAGACCCTAGCTTGGAGAAGAACTAACAAGAAACTCCGGAAATCAATTTATTATAATCACCCTTAACAAACATAAAAATTACAAAGAGTGGGCAAAAAACACAACGCTGGTAATACTAAATTTACCTTTCATACAAAATAACACGCAATGGCGGAAACGTCAAATTTAGTTCCAAGTTTGGCTACTGCCACCTTATGTGGCGGGTACTCTAGTTCCAAGTTTGGCTAGAGTACCCGCCACATAAGGTGGCAGTAGCCAAACTTGGAACTAAATTTGACGTTACCGCCATTGCGTGTTATTTTGTATGAAAGGTAAATTTAGTATTACCAGCGTTGTGTTTTTTGCCCACTCTTTGTAATTTTTATGTTTGTTAAGGGTGATTATAATAAATTGATTTCTGGAGTTTCTTGTTAGTTCTTCTCCAAGGGTCTCCGCTGAACTTCTTCTTCTCAATCGTTACGCTCTTATCAGAGCGGTCGTGGTCTTCATGACGTGGCATCTTGAGCAGCCGAAATGGTTGGTGAACTAACCTCGGTAAAAATATGTAAAGACAATGCTCAGTGCCATGTTTGAAATAGTTTTTTACATACATACATACACATCACGCCTGATTCCCTGTAGAGGGGTAGGCAGAGATCACGGATCCCCATTTGTCCCGATCCTGACAGACCACTTTCGCTTCATTGACATTCATACATTCTCTAATACACTCTCGGCGGTTATAGGTACTCCTAACGTCACCTTTTTTCAATATAGCGTCTATCTGACTGTTACATATATGTCTTATTAGGCCGGCCCCTACGTAACCGCCCTTCCACTTCACTCATATATATTCCTTTTGTCAATATATAGTTTTTTTAATTTGTACTTAGATCATAAAATAACTTTCAAAGAGAGCTTATGATAGGGCCTATTTTGAATAAAAATATTTTGACTTTTGACTTTGGTATATTAATTTGTTTTATTTGAGTTTATAGCTCTGCAACCAAAGATCGTTACAAATGAAACCTCAATATAATGTATCGAGCCGTATGGCACAGTGAGTGCTAGTTTTGGCGTGTTTACTGGCAACACTGGATTACGCGACTGTGGCGACGCCTCCAACTGCCACCTTATGTGGCGGGTACTCTATGATTTCAGTTTTCTTTGTAATTTTAAACATAAAAATTACAAAGAGTGAGCAAAAAACACAACGCTGCTAATACTAAATTTACCTTTCATACAAAATAACACGCAATGGCGGAAACGTCAAATTTAGTTCCAAGTTTTCCTACTGCCAATTTATGTGGCGCGATCACTACTATTTTTTTATTTTATGTAGAGTACCCGCCACATAAGGTGGCAGTAGCCAAACTTGGAACTAAATTTGACGTTTCCGCCATTGCGTGTTATTTTGTATGAAAGGTAAATTTAGTATTACCAGCGTTGTGTTTTTTTGCCCACTCTTTGTAATTTTTATGTTTGTTAAGGGTGATTATAATAAATTGATTTCTGGAGTTTCTTGTTAGTTCTTCTCCAAGGGTCTCCGCTGAACTTTTTCTTCTCAATCGTTACGCTCTTATCAGAGCGGTCGTGGTCTTCATGACGTGGCATCTTGAGCAGCCGAAATGGTTGGTGAACTAACCTCGGTAAAAATATGTAAAGACAATGCTCAGTGCCATGTTTGAAATAGTTTTTTACATACATACATACACATCACGCCTGATTCCCTGTAGAGGGGTAGGCAGAGATCACGGATCCCCATTTGTCCCGATCCTGACAGACCACTTTCGCTTCATTGACATTCATACATTCTCTAATACACTCTCGGCGGTTATAGGTACTCCTAACGTCACCTTTTTTCAATATAGCGTCTATCTGACTGTTACATATATGTCTTATTAGGCCGGCCCCTACGTAACCGCCCTTCCACTTCACTCATATATATTCCTTTTGTCAATATATAGTTTTTTTAATTTGTACTTAGATCATAAAATAACTTTCAAAGAGAGCTTATGATAGGGCCTATTTTGAATAAAAATATTTTGACTTTTGACTTTGGTATATTAATTTGTTTTATTTGAGTTTATAGCTCTGCAACCAAAGATCGTTACAAATGAAACCTCAATATAATGTATCGAGCCGTATGGCACGTACTCTATGGATGAGACTAGAGTACCCGCCACATAAGGTGGCAGTAGCCAAACTTGGAACTAAATTTGACGTTTCCGCCATTGCGTGTTATTTTGTATGAAAGGTAAATTTAGTATTACCAGCGTTGTGTTTTTTGCCCACTCTTTGTAATTTTTATGTTTGTTAAGGGTGATTATAATAAATTGATTTCTGGAGTTTCTTGTTAGTTCTTCTCCAAGGGTCTCCGCTGAACTTCTTCTTCTCAATCGTTACTCTCTTATCAGAGCGGTCGTGGTCTTCATGACGTGGCATCTTGAGCAGCCGAAATGGTTGGTGAACTAACCTCGGTAAAAATATGTAAAGACAATGCTCAGTGCCATGTTTGAAATAGTTTTTTTACATACATACATACACATCACGCGTGATTCCCTGTAGAGGGGTAGGCAGAGATCACGGATCCCCATTTGTCCCGATCCTGACAGACCACTTTCGCTTCATTGACATTCATACATTCTCTAATACACTCTCGGCGGTTATAGGTACTCCTAACGTCACCTTTTTTCAATATAGCGTCTATCTGACTGTTACATATATGTCTTATTAGGCCGGCCCCTACGTAACCGCCCTTCCACTTCACTCATATATATTCCTTTTGTCAATATATAGTTTTTTTAATTTGTACTTAGATCATAAAATAACTTTCAAAGAGAGCTTATGATAGGGCCTATTTTGAATAAAAATATTTTGACTTTTGACTTTGGTATATTAATTTGTTTTATTTGAGTTTATAGCTCTGCAACCAAAGATCGTTACAAATGAAACCTCAGTATAATGTATCGAGCCGTATGGCACAGTGAGTGCTAGTTTTGGCGTGTTTACTGGCAACACTGGATTACGCGACTGTGGCGACGCCTCCAACTGCCACCTTATGTGGCGGGTACTCTTACTGCTGTATCTAGAGATCGCCCCACATAAATTGGCAGTTGGAGGCGTCGCCACAGTCGCGTAATTCAGTGTTACCAGTAAACACGCCAAAACTAGCACTCACTGTGCCATACGGCTCGATACATTATAGGTTTCATTTGTAACGGTCTTTGGTTGCAGAGCTATAAATTCAAATAAAACAAATTAATATATCAAAGTCAAAATATTTTTATTAAACTATTTCAAAGTGCCATGTTTGAAATAGTTTTTTTAATTTATACTTAGATCATAAGATAAATTTCAAAGAGAGCTTGTGATAATTATAATTTTGAATAAAATTATTTTGACTTTTGACTTTGATATATTAATTTATTTTATTTGAGTTTATAGCTCTGCAACCAAAGACTGTTACAAATGAAACACAAGCTTCACATTCAACAAATAGTGATTAACAACAAACTTAAGGCGAGTCCCAATAAGAATTGGAACGGGAAGCCATGACCACACAAAAATGAAACGTCACATAACATCATTTAAAAAGTATTTGACTTTGTAGTAGCCCTTCTCGATCAACGATTTAATTTATACTTAGATCATAAGATAACTTTCAAAGAGAGCTTGTGATAGGGCCTATTTTGAATAAAAATATTTTGCCTTTGATATATTAATTTGTTTTATTTGAGTTAATAGCTTTGCAACCAAAGACCGTGTAGTCTACATTAATAAACGAACCTCAGAATATAAAGGCTTTAATAAACATAAAAGAACAGTCCGTTAGACATTACGTAGGAATATTGAATAACAGATATTATGAATACAACAGTTTGACACTTGGCTGACTCTATGGAGGTAAAGGTTGGATAGCAATGATATTATTATGATACTACGAGTATACCACATTCACCCCCGCCTGTCTATGATGTAGTCTTGTAGATGACTTGGAAGTCTCCGAGCCCTTATGGGTCTCTCTTGAGCCGGAGAATCATCGAGCTGTTGTTGAGGTAAGTCTTCAGGAGATTCAGTATCAGATCCTTCTACATCTTCAAAGTCGTTAGTCGACTGGTCTACGTCTCCAGGTAATGGTGCCAATTGTCTGTTTGAAACTGTTGATTCTCGGCCATCATTTCGTCTAACGTATGAATATGTAGGGTTGCTATGAAGTAGTTCTACTTCTTCAACAACAGGGTCGTTCTTGTTGCGGACATTTCTTCTCATTAGAATAGGTCCTGGTACGAGCCATGACGGAATAGATTCTCCTACTGGAGTGCGTCTTGGAAACGAGGGGGGGGGGAGGTCTTTCATGAGGGGTTGTGTTAACCGATGTACACAAGAGTGAGCGAACGCAATGTAACGCTGGCTTAACTGCAAGTTCCCAGTTTTCAATTGGCATATTCTTGGACTTCAGATTGAGTTGTATCGTCCGCCATAAGGTTCCGTTTAACCTTTCCACCTGCCCGTTACCTTGTGGGTTATAAGGTGTTGTTCGAGAAGAAGCGATTCCTTGTTTTCTCAGAAATGTTTGTAGTTCTTCCGACATAAAGGATGAGCCTCTATCACTGTGAATATACAAAGACTGACCAAAGTAGAAAAATATCTCTTTAAGACATTCGATAACAGTTGCAGTCGTCATGTCCTTGCAAGGGAATGCAAAAGGATAACGCGAGTATTCATCGATTGCTGTAAATAAATATTTATTAGGCGGATTAGATGGAAGGGGGCCCTTAAAGTCAATATTGAGCCTTTCAAATGGGGCGATAGCTTTTATTAAGGTACCCTTTGCTTTGAGAAAACGTGGTTTTATTTCGGCGCACACTCGGCATGATGCAGTCATTTGCTTAATTTCTTCAAGTGAGTACGGTAAATTCTTAGCCTTCGTATAATGAAACATGCGAGTTATTCCAGGGTGAGATAGGGCATCATGCAGTTCCATAAGCTTCGTGTTAGTCATGTAAGCACAGACCCTTGATAGAGCATCCGCAGCGACATTTTCTACCCCAGGCCTATAAATTATGTCGTAGTTGTAGCACGATAACTCAAGGCGCCATCTTTCGAACTTGTCATTTTTAATCTTAGAAGAGTGTTTTTGGTCGAAAATGTGGGAAACTGACTGCTGGTCGGTAATGAGAATGAAGTGCCGTGAGATCAGTAAATGTCGCCATTTTCTTAGGCTTTCCACTATTGCGCATGCCTCTTTTTCTACTGATGCATGTCTACGCTCACAGTCTGTTAAAGTCCTGGAGAAAAATGCTATTGGCCGTCCTCTTTGTGAAAGTGTAGCGGCTATTGCATAGTCAGAGGCGTCCGTCTCAACCGTCAATATTTCTTTGTTATCAATAGCGACTAGTGCTGCTTTCTGAATTTCTGACTTCAGCAGTTTAAAACACGATAGGGCTTCATTATTTAACGGAAATTTACAATAGTTCACTAGCGGCTGTATCTTGCCTGAAAAGTTCTGAACCCATTTCGCGTAATGCGCGAAGAACCCGAGCGATCGTTTCAGTTCAGCTTGATTAGTAGGCACTGGTAATTCGAGAAGTGGTTTAAGGCGATCTTTGTCTGGTTCAATGATGTTGTTCGTAATAGTGTAGCCTAATAGACTTACAGATGTCATGTTGAATTTGCTTTTCTCTTTGTTCAGAGTAAGGTTGTATTTGGAGACTGCTTTCATGAACTTGTCGAGGTTCACATCATGTTCTTTTTGTGTTTTTCCGCACACTGTGAGATCGTCAAGATATGCAAAAGTTCCATCGAGTTTCTCTTGTTCGATGATAAAGCTAAGAGTGCGCTGGAACGCAGCAACGCCATTCATGACTCCAAATGGAATTCTAGTAAATTGGTAGAGTTTACCATTCGCCTCAAAAGCTGTAAAAATCCTTTCTCTTTTTAATATAGGTATTTGATGATATGCAGATTTCAAATCAATTTGACTAAATATGTTGAATCTTGCAACCTTAGACACGATGTTTTCGACATGAGGTAGAGGGTACGCGTCTAAGTACGTGAATTTGTTGATCGTTCTAGAGTAGTCAATAACAAGACGTTTACGATGATTGCCACCACCAGTCACAAGCACTTGAGCACGCCACGGAGAGTTACTTGGTTCTATTACCTGGTCTTGAAGTAACTTTGAAATCTCTTGTTGAATAAAATTCTCTTCTTCGTCAGAGCGTCTTCTTGATTTGATAGCAATAGGTGCAATGTCGGCAGATAGATGAGCAAATATGGATGCTGGTGGGACTGTAGCTTCTATCACACATATTTGTAAAGGTTCCTTTGCTCCTCCGAATTGGAACTCCAACTTCGAGTGGTCTTTGAGTATGTCATGGCCGACTATGACGTCAGCGCAAAGGTTATCTACCACTAGTAGAGGGCGGTGTTTGTAAACATACTTGTCAATTGTAAGAGTAGCAAAGCAGATAGCATCAACAAAGGACGTGTGATCAACTGAAGCAAGAGAGATGGTCTGGTTGTATGGCTTTAGTTGGAGCTTCATTGTTTGGGTGATGTTTCTATTTATAAAACTCACAGAACTTCCCGTGTCAATCAGAGCGTCCACACGAGTGTCATTTACGGTTATTGATATCGTCGCTGTCTTGAGACTTGCTGGAGAAGCAGCTGAAAAGACTGAATTTGTCGGGAAAAATACGGCATTGCTCTGTTTAGTAGCAGATTTGCTACCTGAACGACAAACTTTTGAAAAATGCCCTATTTTGCCGCAGTTTTGGCATTCTGAACGAAAAGCAGGACATTTAATTCGTCTGTGTATTTTTCCTCCGCAAAAAAAACACTTTTGTGGCGATGACGGTGGAACAGCGGCTGTTACTTCAGAGTTATTCGACGATGTACTTAGTCTCGTTTCGTTTTCTGGTGCTGACAAGGCATTCAATGTTTGGTTGTTGTCCTCTGTTGTTTGACAATCCTTTTGAGCAGTTTCTATTGTTTGTGCCTGCTTAATAGCTGCATCCAACGTTACAGTACAATTTTCCAATAGTCGTTCTTTAATTTTGGTCGATTTTATACCCGATATAAAGGCCCCTCGTATAGCTTGGCTTTCGTGTTCAGAAGCTTCAACTTTGGTGTAGTTAAAGTCCTTAGCTAGAAGACGTAATTCTCGAACAAAGTCTGCAATAGTCTCAGTTGATTTCTGCTTCCGCGTTGTAAGTATGTGGCGAGCTAATATTTCATTTTTAGGCGTTATGTATATGTTTTTAAGTACTGTGATTGCAGCTTCATAACTTTCAGTACCCTTTATATGGTTGTAGATATTAGCAGACAAATGATTAGCGAGTAACCTCAGCTTTACCTTATCTTGCACTAGTGTAGTTGGCGAAGCTTCTGCTTCGATGAAGTTTTCGAAGGTGTATAGCCAGTGGGTCCATTTGGCTTCAGCGCCGACACATTCTGGGTCAACTTCAAATTTGTCAGGCCGCAGATATTTAGCGAAAGGATCGACATCATGTCTTTCTTTAGCCATATTTTATGTTTATTAAATTGTAGTCTACATTAATAAACGAACCTCAAAATATAAAGGCTTTAATAAACATAAAAGAACAGTCCGTTAGACATTACGTAGGAATATTGAATAACAGATATTATGAATACAACAGTTTGACACTTGGCTGACTCTATGGAGGTAAAGGTTGGATAGCAATGATATTATTATGATACTACGAGTATACCACAGACCGTTACAAATGAAACCTATAATGTATCGAGCCGTATGGCACAGTGAGTGCTAGTTTTGGCGTGTTTACTGGCAACACTGAATTAGGCAACTGTGGCGACGCCTCTAGAGATCCCGCCACATAAATTGGCAGTAGGCAAACTTGGAACTAAATTTGACGTTTCCGCCATTGCGTGTTATTTTGTATGAAAGGTAAATTTAGTATTACCAGCGTTGTGTTTTTTGCCCACTCTTTGTAATTTTTATGTTTGTTAAGGGTGATTATAATAAATTGATTTCCGGAGTTTCTTGTTAGTTCTTCTCCAAGCTAGGGTCTCCGCTGATCTAACCTCGGTAAAAAATATGTAAAGACAATGCTCAGTGCCATATTTGAAATAGTTTTAGAAATTAAATCGAATCAAGCACAAACAGTAAACAACAACAAAATAACACGCAATGGCGGAAACGACAAATTTAGTTCCAAGTTTGCCAACAATATCGTCACGACAATCTGAGATGCAAGAGTGGCTAAGAAGCAAAAATCTTTATTTTGAGGATAGCTGGACAAAGCCACTTTTTACCGTTTACCACGTTAGGCGATAGGGATCATAATTATTGTTAAGGAAAAACTGGCACACTGCTCACTTTCTTTGTAATCTTTATGTTTGTTAATTATAAAAATAATAATCTTTATTGTTGTTATACTTAGATCATAAGATAACACTCAAAGAGAGTGTGATAGGGCCTATTTTAAATAAACATATTTTGACTTTGATATATTAATTTGTTTTATTTGAGTTTATAGCTCTGCAACCAAAGACCGTTACAAATGAAACCTACAATGTATCGAGCCGTATGGCACAGTGAGTGCTAGTTTTGGCGTGTTTACTGGTAACACTGAATTACGCGACTGTGGCGACGCCCCCAACTGCCAATTTATATGGCGGGATCTCTATCTGCCACCTTAGAGATCCCGCCATATAAATTGGCAGTTGAGATCGCGCTACATAAATTGGCAGTTGGAAGCGTCGCCACATTCGCGTAATTCAGTGTTACCAGTAAACACGCCAAAACTAGCACTCACTGTGCCATACGGCTCGATACATTATAGGTTTCATTTGTAACGGTCTTTGGTTGCAGAGCTATTAACTCAAATAAAACAAATTAATATATCAAATTTAAAATATGTTTATTTAAAATAGGCCCTATCTCAAGCTCTGTTTGAATGTTATCTTATGATCTAAGTATAAATTAAAAAAACTATTTCAAACATGATTAATTTAACGGGACTTATCCTTCTTATTATATATTACATATTATATTATGTGTTCCTTCAGTCTGTCCGCAATAGACCGTTTAGTCTGTCCGACGTAGGATTTCCCACAGCTGCAATCAATCTTATACACACCCTTATATCTTATATCATGAGTATAAATCGCGAATCTCTTAAAACTATTATTTCAATCATGGTACTGAGCATTGTCTTTACATATTTTTTACCGAGGTTAGATCAGCGGAGACCCTAGCTTGGAGAAGAACTAACAAGAAACTCCGGAAATTTATTTATTATAATCACCCTTAACAAACATAAAAATTACAAAGAGTGAGTAAGAAACACAACGTTGGTAATACTAAATTTACCTTTCATACAAAATAACACACAATGGCGGAAACGTCAAATTTAGTTCCAAGTTTGCCTACTGCCAATTTATGTGGCGCGATCTCTATTATGGCAATTCGAATTTTTTAACCGCTTTCGCTTCATTGACACTCATACATCTTCTCATACAAATTCGGCGGTTATAGGTACTCCTAACGTCACCTTTTTTCAATATAGCGTCTATCTGACTGTTATATGTCTTATTAGGCCGGCCCCCTACGTAACCGCCCCACTATGGGAATATAAGGTACTCTCGGTGTCAAAAATCTGTAACTTTCTTTCTGTACCTCCTTTTTATGTGAAATTTGGCCCATATATACTTTAATAAATTTCCCATCGAATGAATGCAGCAAATATAATGGTTTTGTATTTATTTGATAAAAAAATTTGAAAATTTATAAAATTTCATACTTTATGTAGAGAAATGAATTCAAAACTAAGTTTCAAAATAAAATTAAACATTAAAAATATCATACAATATAAGAGTACATTATAATTATATATAAAATATTTTATTTTAAATGATGTGCCTTATTGCTAATATTAATTTATATTCGGAGGTACGAATTGACTAACTTGTAACTTCAAGGAGAGATTTCGCTTCTTCAAGCAACTCTTGATGTATCACAACACTCGGCTTGCTTAAACTTGTAATATACGGATCAGAAGTATAGAGCAAAGTATGAAAAACATCTTCGTTTGTAGCTGATCGCGAACATTTTCTGGCATGATGCAATCGAAATTTCTTGTAATCCTTATTACGCGCTTCTTGCGCATCTTCAGAAAGTTCACCGATTGGTAACACAGCAAAAAATTCAATAATCTTTGCTCCATGTATAAGAATTTTGTGTACAGATGAGGGCATATAGTACCAATTATACTTACTAACATATAATCGAGCTGTATCAAATGTATACTGTCCAAAGTTTGTTACATTTATAGAAAAACCAGAAGACATAACTTGTAAAATAATATACAATCGTTTTATCAATTCTATATCAACTCCAGTAATTTCCGCTGAACATTCATAATTCTGAAAAAACCTACGAGCAGTATTACCGTCATTACTGTTACCAGCACCTTGTCGTGGCTTATCTATATGTAAGCCAAGTAATTCCCGGAAACGTAATTGAACTTGCTTTTTCTTCTCTTCTTTCATTTTTTTGTTTTCATCTGTTGTTGCTGACCACGTTTGAAATGCCAAGTTGTAGGAAATGTGCAGAATCATCTCCATACACCTGATCCAGGCGTGTAAGGTGGAGAGGCCAAATTTAAATGAATTTTCGTTCACATCTCTAGCTATGACTTTGGCCAAGTCATTCATTTGTTTAGGAGTGGCACCACAAACCGTACAAGAAGCGCTAGACCGCGTTTCAGTCAGTACCTGTGCAACTTTTCCATCAATCATCGTCAAGAATAATTTGTGTTCCACTTGTATGACATCTTCATTGTGAGCTATAAGTGTTGGAGCTAGTTCGTTAATGTCGTTTTCGATCTCTCGAACTGTAGATTTTGTTTTTTGCGGAGTTTCCTTGGAAAATTCAATTGAAATTGGCCTGCAATACCTTATAGAGGAACAGGTTGGGTTTCTCCATACTACAACATCATTATTTTTGTCTATAAGTCTCAAAGGTACGAGTGATACAATAAATAGATTGGCGTCTGATACTTGCTCATTTTCCTCCCGTAAAATTTGCTTGTATTCACTTTGTCCTGATGAACCATCACATCCCCATTTACAATACAGCTCAAGGTGCTTCGAATCTGTTGTCACTGAATTTATTTTCAAAATCCGTCTTACTGTATGATCCAAAAGATCTTGCAACTTTACGTTAGCACCGATATTAGTAACAGTGATATTAGGCGGGTAACATTCCTTTTTAGCTTCATTTATCTGACTGTAAGACGGTAAAATAGCTCTTAAGTTCTTCTGAATGAGAGCTATTGTCAAATAACTGTATTGAGCTTTTGACAAATCAATATCTATGTATAATGCAAGAGCTTCTTCTTTATCGAATGTTAAGTGCTCTGAAATGTGCAATATGTTTTGCAAAACATTGCGTTTTTCGTCTTTCTCAATGTTGTGCACGATGCTCACAATTGAAGCTTCTTCATTCTCACCTGACGATCTCAGCCCTTGAACATAAGCGTTGTGCACAAATCCCATGCCATGCTCTTGGATGAGCTCCATATTTTTGCGCTTCTTTGTCCTTTCAGAACATTCTTCATAACTCTTAGATGACCGACCACGGGCACTGGAAGAGTCATCAGTGCAGGGTTCGAGGGTTAAGGAAACTTTGAATTCACCATTTAACCATTCCAAATTCTCCTGCTCAAAACGATCTTTTTTCCTTTGGGCCTTATTCCACCTGTCATTACATTTGGATAACAATTGCTTCTGGAAACTTTTTATAACAGTCTTTACATTATCGGGGGACAAATGATAGTTGTTCGCCAAATACTCCTCAATTGCTAGTGGATTTACTCCATTTATAATCAAAGTACACAAATCACGTCGAGTACAAACGAATTCACTCATATTGAAAGCTTTTTCTACAAAGACTTGTTATTGTTATAATTTAATCAAATTAATTGTTAGGTTGCTTCAAACTAGTATTCCTATTTATACCTATACAATTGCACTCAATTTTATGTAAACTCAACGAGTGCAAAACCGCATAACCTTCCTTTATTTTATTATCAACATTATTTTTAACATCGTTATCATTTGTTAACACAAATCGGAAACCACTAGTGATATCCAGTGTCTATCTTGCTTCATCATAGACCACAAACATTGCACTAAAATAACTAATTAAATTAATATTGATTAATAAAAAAAGCGGCTGTAACCCATTAGGACCTCGGACTTCTTATAAGAAAGGTCCTAGGTTCGAATCCCGAATCTGGCATCTCCGACTGCAGCATGAAATTTAAATGTGTTTTTCATTTACGTACATAATTTACAGCTGCTAACGGTGAGCGAAAACATTGTGAGGAAACCTGCCTATGCCTCAGGATAGGTAATAGTCAGTGCCTATTACGGCGATACGGTTCACTACCTATCACAGTGGGTGCTTTCTATCTAGTGATACGCGGGCTTCGAATGACCCATACCTAACATGCCTTCGAAATTTCGGAGATGGGCACTCAAGCTTCTGACTACCCCGCCATAATAAAAAAGGGAGTGTGTATACACAAGTCGTGAAGTTTATTTGATTGTTTATAAAAGCTTCATTGTATATTAGTATGTAAAATACTAAAAAATGGCCATTTACCATAAAATCAAGATTTAACGAAAAATCCCTCTTTGCGTGTTTTACCTAATAAATCCATTTTGCGCAAAATTTGCGCAAAATTTTATTTTGGATTATTATAATTTAATAGATTAAGCATCCAAAACTGTAAAAAAATCGACGGAGGCAGCTGGAGCTAACAATGATATTTCTGTTGAAAAATCGGAGTAATTGAAATTTGGTCTCATTCTTTATTGATTTGTATTTTTATTTTTTCATGATTATTTGGATTTTTATTTCTTTAGTTTTTAAAAGACTAAGAAATGAGCTTTCCAAAAATATATAATATGTATATGTTTTAGACATATATAGGGTCGGAAACGTATCATGAAGTCAACAATTTTATTCATGTGTTTTTACGTAGAATCAAAGTTTGTACTTTAGGTGTTCTAAACACATACTAATACTAAAAATATGATAAAAAAAACTTTACCATTGGAAAGAACGTTTATTTATGTACATAAAACCATGCATAGTTAATTCATACCTAACCATTTGTAAAACCTATTTTCGGCACGGTAAGTATGTCATATTCCCATAGTGCGCCCGTCCGCTTCACTCATATATACCTATTCTTTTTGTAAAATCTGCAATCATTCATCCGCATAACATGTCCAAACCATCGAAGCATGCTCTTTTCAATCTTAGTTACTATAAAAATAAATAAAATAAAAAAGCCTTTATTCTGGAGTTTAAGTGTTACATTTGCGTTACATAATTTACTTAATCGCCTCAGCAGCGTAGGCCTCCCCTAACTTTTTCCATAATTTCCTGTCTCTGGCTTGTCCTTCCCAAGTTAAGCCGCAGCTTTCTTTAAAGATGTCACTCAATCTTCTTCTTGGCCTTTCTCTTCCTCGGTCCTTCTCTTGGTGTCCACTCTATTAATCTTTTTGTCCATCTGTTGTCTCCTAATCTACAAACGTGGCCCGCCCATTTCCACTTTAAGGTGCGAACTCTTTGTACTATATCAGTTATTCTTGTTCTTTCTCTTATATCTGATGTTTTAATTTTAGTCACTATATCTTCTTTCAAACTGCAACCTTCCCTTATCACACTATTTTTAATTCTATCATTCAATGTCACTCCTAACATGCTACTCAGTGACCGCATTGATTCTACTTTCATGCTTCTTTTGCCAACTTTAACTACCATAAGTCAATGTTGGAACCAGTACAGCCCTATGGATAGCCATACGTGCTGATTGAGAAACCAACTGGCTACCCATAACACTATATATGGCCCCATTAATCTTATTACCTGCACATGCTCTACGTTCAATATCTCCCTCACACTATCCGTTATTAGTAAATACTACTACCATCTTTGTACAAATCGATTTGCATGGGAAAATGAACTCAATGCCTAATTTCAAACAATTTAAAAGATACAAAGTGTTCTATCTGTTATGCTTTTTGAGTAAAACCATTATGTTTTTATAATACAATGGAAAACACATCCCTTTTAATTCTTCCATAAAGTGTGTAGTAGTACATAAATAAAAATAGTGTGATAAGGGAAGGTTCTGGTTTGAAAGAAGATGTAATTATTAAGATTGAACAGCATGCTTTGGACATCATATGTGAATAAATTGTAGTGAATAAACAAAAGATAGGGATTGGTACGTAGGTACGGCTGCCTAATAAGACATATGATAGTCAAAAAGACTTTATATTGAAAATGTTGGGTGACATTAGAAGTACCTTTAACCGTCGAGTGTGTGTTTAACGACCTCCGTGGCGCGATTGGTTGAGCACCTGAATGCTAATCATGAGGTCCTGGGTTTGATTCCCCGTGGAGGCAGTGTTAGGAACTATGCTTTTCTTCTGCTTTCCAGTCTGGTTGTTGATTTATGTATTTATCTATATATATTTCTTAAATATATGTTGACTAGTACCCTTAACACAAGTCTTAAAGGAACTTACTAAGGGGCTAGTTCAATTGGTATAATAAAGTCCTAAAAACAAACTGTGTCAATAAAATGAAAGTGGTTTATCATAATTGGGACAGATGAGGATCTGTAATCTATGCCTACATCTCTACAAGGAAATGAGTGTGATGTATGTATGTATCCATAAATCACCTCCTACAGACAAAATTGACATGCAATGGTCATTTAAAAGGATAATGGGTTTGTATGTTTAGATTTGTAAGTAACATGTTCCCTTCAAAACAAAACACAAACAAAATTTAGTCTTAAATTAGTTTATAATTATAAATTTTAAAATATAATATAAATAATACTAATGTACAAAGTAAATTATTTAGTCCATGATACTTTTGGTATATCAAAGTGCTCTGTTAAACTATCCAAGTGTTGGTTGAATTTTTCCACTCTCTGCTTATGTGTCATTTCAGCTTTTTGTAGAATCCTTTGTTTTTTCTGAAATAAAGTAAAATATGAATTAGTTAATTGATATGGTATGAAGTAACAACGTTAGTTAATGTTTTTAGACACAATTCACTAATGATGTGCCTGCCTTACAAATTAAAATTACATGTGATTCATCAGTATAGTGATGCCTATTTCTGATAAACAAAATAATCAATGATTCTATACCATGCCATAGATTGTTTGGTGACTACCTGATTATTCTGTGTAACTAAAGATCACATTACAGAGCTTGTAATAGTTATTCAATACTTAACTAAACTGAAATAATTGGTAATACTGATTCATAGTGTGTTATATATAATATAAAAAGCCTTCTTGGAATTTCAGACGGCCAGACTGTTGTGTGGTGACTGATTATGTATGTTTACATGTAAACACATGTATTCAGACTAACATAATTAACTCTATCTGCTTAAAGGTTGAGTAAAAGCAGCAGCAGTCAAAGTATAAAGCATTTATACTGCGTATACAATGAGGTATTGCACATTCCATCCCAAAAGATAAAGGAAACTGTTATTGCAAACTTTTCAATATTATAGAGATAATAATGTTTACATACCATTTTATCCTGCATTTTTTGGAATGCGATCTCGGCCTTGGTCCGTTTATCCACGTTCTGTTTTCGTAAAGGTTCCTTGGCATCAGTTTCATCATCTTTTGACTTGGTTTTCCTTTTCTTCTTGGCTATTCCAGAAGGATCTTTAATTTTTAGCTTCGTTTTGTTAACACAAGCATATTCATCTTCACCTGCCATGCTTGATACTTTCTATCAATCAAAGGCTAAAAAGTGTTGTTATACAATTTCACAAACAGTTCGTTTATTGTAAAATAATATTCTTACAAACAAACACAACACAACACGCTGAAGCACGGAGAATGACTGATGATTGCCGTGCGTGCTATAGAGTACCCGCTACATAAGGTGGCAGTTGGAGGCGTCGCCACAGTCGCGTAATCCAGTGTTGCCAGTAAACACGCCAAAACTAGCACTCACTGTGCCATACGGCTCGATACATTATATTGAGGTTTCATTTGTAACGATCTTTGGTTGCAGAGCTATAAACTCAAATAAAACAAATTAATATACCAAAGTCAAAATATTTTTATTCAAAATAGGCCCTATCATAAGCTCTCTTTGAAAGTTATTTTATGATCTAAGTACAAATTAAAAAAACTATATATTGACAAAAGGAATATATATGAGTGAAGTGGAAGGGCGGTTACGTAGGGGCCGGCCTAATAAGACATATATGTAACAGTCAGATAGACGCTATATTGAAAAAAGGTGACGTTAGGAGTACCTATAACCGCCGAGAGTGTATTAGAGAATGTATGAATGTCAATGAAGCGAAAGTGGTCTGTCAGGATCGGGACAAATGGGGATCCGTGATCTCTGCCTACCCCTCTACAGGGAATCAGGCGTGATGTGTATGTATGTATGTAAAAAAACTATTTCAAACATGGCACTGAGCATTGTCTTTACATATTTTTACCGAGGTTAGTT